>JAJJWX010003138.1:0-114152 GCA_023529315.1 Papaver bracteatum
AAAAAAAACAATGTTTTGTTTTAATCAAAAATGCATGGACCATGTTTTGATCCCAAGACCTATTGCTCCTAGATGTTTTTTTCATGTGAATGAATAAAACATTAGTCCCATATAGACTAAAACACTAAGAGTTTTAGACTTAAATAGCATTGGTTTAGCCTTAAGGGTATGGCCCTTTGGGTCTTTGAACCTTTTTTGTATGGGGAAAGCCCTAGACTATGGCAAGGTTGCCTAAACCTTATTGCATTTCTTATTGCATTTCCCGTTCGCTGGGTGCTTCGCACAGAGCACACACGCCGTCGGCCTTGGCCACCACAAGGCAGGCGGGAGTGGGCCTGAGTGGGAGTGGGTAATGGTGTGGGTGTGGGTGTCGGTGTATCCGACCCATCCTTTCTTTTACTGAAATTTACTCACACGCTTCTCCCACATGTAAAATTTTATTCTTTGCTCTCCGGTTTTTGATATCCGAGCAAAATTTAGAAGCATCTTATTTCATGTGTGTCACACGGTTTTCTTGACACTGACATCGTTTTCCTCGAGAAGAATCTCGAAAATTTTGAATGCGTGTGCACTGTTCTTTTAACGCGATTTTTTACCTTAATTTTGCAACGTTCGAGATGCGTGAATCCATGGGATGATCTGCCGTGCTTTGATTCTCTTCCAACGTTCGAACATTTTCTTGCTATAAATACGAGTTGTAAACTTCATTTGTAAACCATACCTTTGAACTCTTCTCTTCTGAAATTCTTATTCTTTACTTATGCTTTCGAAACATTTTTTTTAAGTTTACGAAACAAAAATCGAGTTCTTATCTTAAACAAGTTGTAGTTTCTGAAACATAATTTTGTATAACTACTTCTTTGTTTACAAATTAGTTTCTGAGAAACTTTGTTTAACGAAATTAGTTTCAGAAAAATCATAGTTTACGAAACATAAATTAGTTTTATATTTATCTAAACTGGTTGTAGTTTCGATTTGATGCTTTTGTTTTTCCATTTGCTACCAAGTTCTAAGGGTTCTCCTGTGTATGCTACACATAGAGGAGAACTAATGATGAGTTGTATCTGGAGGTAATTTGTAAATTGCTATAGCATCTCAGAAGCGGGCAATATTACCTTTATCTCAACGTATCTCATACGTGCCTCTACTAGTTTATTGAGTTATTTGTTACTACTTTCGGTGTAATCTAAGTATTATTTCCCATTTGCATTCGATTATTGTAATTAATTCCAACAATCTAAAGGTAATATTGTGCCTTACTATAATATTGTAATACTGTAATATTCTTTGTTGTAAGAACATGGGAAAGAATCGAAAAACCACCAAAGTTCAGTGGTAAGGACTTTAAGAGATGGCAGTCTAAAATGCTATTCTTCCTAAACGACCAAAGGTTAGATGGATATGCTTTAGAAAAACCCTCGAAAACTTCATCGCTTTAGTAATGAAGATAAATTGGACAGATGGAATAGGAAGAATTATTTGTGCAAGAATCATATTCTTAACTGTCTTGATGACTCCTTGTATGACTTCTATAATGCAAAAGAAGATTTTAATGCTTTTGATTTATGGGAAGCTCTAGAAGAAAAATATCATCTGAAGCTGCTGGAAGTAAGAAGTTCTTGATGGCTAAGTTCTTAGAATACAACATGACCGACGAAAAGCCTGTGGTAGAACGGTTCGTCGAACTTCAACTCCTCATCAGCGAGATTCTTGTGAAGGCTTGACTTTTGATGAAGCTCTACAAGTATCGGCTTTGATTGAAAAGCTTCCACCTCATGGAGCGAATACAAAGAGGAGGTCTGCGACACAAGACTCATGAAATCACCATGGTGGAGCTTGATAAAAAGATCCAGGTTGAGGAGCTGATGTGCAGCAAGGACAAGAGCATGATGCTGAGCAAAAACATGTCCAACAAAGCTCATGTTTTGGACGATAAAGCTGTTTCAAAGAAAACTCTGGAGAATCCACAAAATGGGTAATAGACATAACAGACGTCGAAAACCCAGAGGTAACAATTTTAAGCCTAGAGGTGGTGTCACTAAGCACACCATCAAAGGCGACTGTTTTAATTGTGGTAAACCTGGACATATGGCTAAAGACTGTAAGGCCCTAAAAGGATCAAATATGATCCAAAACAGAAAAATAAGGCAAACATAGTAGAGGACTCTGGATATTTCACTGGCATGGTGTCTGAAGTCGACCTTGTCTCTAGTATGACTAATGTGAGAGACTGGTGGCTTGATTCTGGAGCCACCAAGCATGTCTCAAATTCAGAAATGCTTTCTCCTCCTATGCCATAGTAGGAGATGATGAGAAACCGTACATGGAAATTCTTCCACCGCGAAAGTGGTGGGGAAAGGCAAGGTCGAACTGAAGCTAACTTCAGGAAAAACTCTCGCATTGAATGACGTATTCTACGTCCCTGGACATATGCAAAAATCTCATCTCGTAAACCATCCTGCTAGGAAAAGGTTTTAAAATTGTTCAGGTCAATCTTGTTGTGATTTCTAAGCATGGTGAATTAGTAGGAAAGGTTATGTTACCGATAACATGATTAAGCTTAGTGTATCTCGATTTGAAATTGAATGTTAATGCATCTTCTTCTATTTATGTTTGTGACTCATCACATGTTTGGCATGATAGATTTGGGCATGTTAATTTCAAATCGCTAGAAAGACTTGCTAATTTAGGTTGCATACCTAAAATAAACTTTGATAAAAAACAAAGATGTGAAATCTGTGTTGAATCTAAATATGCAAGAAAACCATTTAATAAAAGTGTTGAACGTAGAACAGTTCCTTTGTAATTAATACACTCGGATTTAGGAGACTTGAAATCAACACCAACAAGAGGTGGTAGAAAATGGTATATCACTTTCATAGATGATTACTCACGATATTGTCAAGTTCATCTTCTTAGAAGTAAAGATGAGGCCTTAGAGGCTTTCAAGTTTTATAAACTTGAAGTAGAAAACCAAAAAGGAGTTAAGATTAAAACTCTTAGGTCTGACCGTGGTGAGTATGTGATACCCATAGGAGAGTTTTGTAAAAATAATGGAATCATTCATGAAACCACTGCACCATATTCACCTGAATCGAATGGTGTAGCCGAAAAAAAATAGAACACTCATAGATATGGTAAATGCTATGTTAACAAGTTCAGGGTTATCTTCGAACTTGTGGGGGAAACTATCCTCTCAAGCATGCTATATTTTGAACCGAGTTCCATTTAAAAAATCAGATAAAACTCCCTACGAATTGTGGAATGGTAAACAACCTTCCTATGCATACTTTAAAGTGTGGGGGTGTTTGGCCAAGGTGGCCATTCCCCATCCCAAGAAAAACTAAAATAGGTCCTAAAACAATTGTTTGTGTTTTCATAGGATATCCTGAGCATACAAATGCTCACAGGTTTATGGTCATCGATTCGACCACAATAACATTGGTCCGAACACCATAATGGAATCAAGAGATGATGTGTTTTATGAACACATATTTCCTTTAAAGGTCTGGACCTCGTAAAAGGTCCATGATGATCTCCCGGATGTTCCATCGACTAGTCAAACTCCAACTTTGGAGTATGAGACTGAACCAAGAAGAAGTAAGAGGGTTAGAACTGAAACAAGTTTTGGCCCTGATTTTTGACTCTTACGGTGAGAGTCCAACCCCAAACCTATAAGGAAGCTATGACTTCTCCGAAGCTCCTTTACGGGAAGAAGCTTCATTAAATGAATGGGAGTCCATTCAGCAAAATGAAACTTGGGAGCTTGTAGACTTGCCTCCTGGAAGTAAATCCATAGGTTGCAAATGGGTGTTCAAAAGGAAACTTAAAACAGATGGAACTATAGATAAATATAAAGCTAGGTTGGTAGCTAAAGGCTATAGACAAAAGGAAGGAGTAGATTTCTTTGATACCTATTCACAGTCTCTAGAATCACCTCGATTAGAATGTTGATTGCTATTGCTTCAATTTTATGATTTGCATATACATCAGATGGATGTTAAAAACTGCTTTTATATATGGTGAATTGAATGAAGAAATTTATATGGATCAACTTTGAAGGCTTTATAGTAAAAGGTTATGAAAACAAAGTATGCAAGTTAAACAAATCTCTTTACGGTTTAAAACAAGCACCTAAACAGTGGCATGAAAAATTTGATCATGTTATGATAACTAATGGTTTCAAGGTTAATGAATCGATAAATGTGTTTACATTAAATACTGTGTATGATTCTCATGTTATTGTTTGCCTATATGTTGATGATATGCTCATATTAGGCATCAACCTTGATATTATTAATACCATTAAAGGCATGCTTAGAGATAATTTTGACATGAAAGACTTAGGCCCTACTGATGTAATCTTAGGGATGAAAATCAGAAAGACGTCTGATGGATATAGTCTTAGTCAATCTCATTATGCTGAAATCGTATTAAAGAGATTTAATTATGAAAATGCTAAACCTGCGTCTACTCCATTTGATCCCACTTGTAAATTGAAAAAGAACAAGGGTGCGGGTATTGATCAACTTGAGTATTCTCGCATTATTGGTAGTCTTATGTATCTTATGAACTGTACAAGACCGATATTGCTTACTCGTGAGTAGATTAGCAGTATACTTGCAACCCGTAGTGGGATCACCGGAATGCTATCTTAAGAGTTTTACGATACCGAGAGGGACCTCAAACTATTGCTTAAGTTTTGGGAAGTATCCTGCTGTACTTTGGAAGGTATTGTGATGCCAACTGGATATCGACTCTGGAAGAGTGAAAATCTACTAGTGGGTACATCTTCTTGCATGGAGGTGCGTGTCTGTCTCATGGAAGTCTACCAAACAGACATGTATAGCTAAATCCACTATGGAGTCTGAGTTTATAGCCTTGGAAAAAGCTGAGAGGAAGTTGAATGGATGCGATGTTTCCGGGAGGAATTCCACTCGGCCCAAGCCTGTGTCTTCAATTGCCATCCACGTGATGTTGAAGCGCTCTCTTGGTTGCGCAAAGAACAATGTATACAACGGAAGTCTATACATATACGAAGAAGACATAAGACGGTGAAACAACTACTTTCTACTGGTATTATCTCGATAGACTTTGTAAAATCCAAAGATAATCTTGAGATCCTTTGACAAAAGGCTTAACCGAGAGAAAGTTAAATTTACATCTAGGATGGGACTTAAGCTCATTGAATAAATCACCATGAAGGATACTCAACCTTGTGATTGGATTTCCAAGATCAAGGTTCAATGAGACAACTAATTTATGGTGATATTGAGAAAGCACTATCTTTGTCCCTCCCTATGGTGTAATCGTGCGATAGTGCACTGCTGCAGAAATTAAGGATGATCTTTTGCGATCTTAATGGGTACCATGGCTTTGATTAAAGCGGGGTGTGGCAGGACACTCTTTATGGACCCACCTTTGTGGATGTTGGAAGTGTGGCCGCTTCCTATGAGAATATGAGCTGATTCTCTAGAGACATTCATTAAGTCCGGGATTTTAGCCCATGGCCAAAATGGGCACAACCGCAAGAGCTTGGCATTTGTTTTCTTGATTGAGGCATCAAGTGTGGCTGTTATTTCTGAATTGCATTCTTTGTTGGCGGTTCAAGACATTGCGTTCACCGTATCAACAAGCGATTCGAGGTAACCTCTCACTAAGTTAAGGTTCAATTGGGACACCTTAGCCTATTTTGTTGCCTTATGTTTTATCGTGTTTTATCGACATGTTTTATTATTCATGTGGGGGATTGTTAGAAAAAAAAAAAACAATGTTTTGTTTTAATCAAAAAATGCATGGACCATGTTTTGATCCCAAGACCTATTGCTCCCTAGATGTTTTTTCATGTGAATGAATAAAATATTAGTCCCATATAGACTAAAACACTAAGAGTTTTAGACTTAAATAGCATTGGTTTAGCCTTAAGGGTATGGCCCTTTGGGTCTTTAGACCTTGTGTATGGGGAAAGCCCTAGACTATGGCAAGGTTGCCTAAACCTTATTGTATTTCTTATTGCCTTTCCCGTTCGCGCGGTGCTTCGCCTGACTTAGAGCACGCACGCTCGCTCGGCTCGGCTGGGCGTGGGCGTGGGCGTGGGCGTGGGAGTGGGAGTGGGAGTGGGTGTGGGTGTGGGTGTGGGTGTGGGGTGTATCCGACCCATCCTTTTTTTTTTACTGAAATTTACACACGCTTCTCCCACACATGTAAAGAATTTTATTCTTTGCCTTCTACGAGTTTTTTGGATATCCGACAGCCTCGAGAAGCATCTTCTTTCACGCGTGTCACACGGTTTTCTTGACACCTGTACACAACTGTTTTCCTCGAGAAGAATCTCGAAAATTTTGAATGCGTGTGCTTGTTCTTTTAACGCGATTTTTTACCTTAATTTTGCAACGTTCGAGATGCGTGAATCACGGACAAGTCTGTCGTGCTTTGGATTCTCTTCCAACGTTCGAACATTTTCTTGCTATAAATACGAGTTGTAAACTTCATTTGTAAACCATACCTTTCTTTAACTCTTCTCTTACGAAATTCTTATTCTTTACTTATGCTTTCAGAAACATTTTTTTAAGTTTACAGAAACAAAAAATCGAGTTCTTATCTTAAACAAGTTGTAGTTTACAGAAACATAATTTTGTATAACTACTTCTTTGTTTACAGAAATTAGTTTACAGAAAAATCATAGTTTACAGAAACATAAATTAGTTTTTATATTTATCTGAAACTGGTTGTAGTTTCGATTTGTGCTTTTGTTTTTCCATTTTTGCTGCCAAGTTCTAAGGGTTCTCTCTGTGTATGCTACACATAGAGGAGAACTAACAGTAGTTGTATCCTGGAGGTAATTTGTAAATTGCTATAGCATCTCAGAGGAGTAGCAGGAAATATTACCTTTAGCTCAGCGTATCTCATACGTGCCTCTACTAAGTTTATTGAGTTATTTGTTACTACTTTCAGTGTAATCTAAGTATTATTTCCCATTTGCATTCGATTATTGTAATTAATTCCAACAATATATTTATGTTAATTATTAATGTTTGTTAAAAATATGACAATTTTTTTTGTTCCAGAAGCTGAACTGAGTAATCAAACATGTTTTCATGGAATCCATGGAGAGGTGCATTTGAGATGCCAAATGATGACAACCGAGATCAAAGAATATCAAAAGGTGGAAATGATAATTTAGATAGAGGAGCTTTAACTGATAAACAAGGAGTATATTATATTAAACAAAGATGGGTATTGCGACCAAAAGAAATCAAACTGAAGAAATCCATCAATTTTGGTTGTTTGGTTTTTAGTCATCAAGTCGTAGAACAATCATTTTGGACACTTGTTTTGGTATTTGTGGTCATTTATCTTCCAGCAATTATAGTCAAGTGCTGCCCAAAAGGATGAAGTCTATCCTCCTCATCCAGATCAATGCCATGTTGCTCTCACAAAGGCATTTAATTTCTTTGATGTCCAAAAGTGTAAGTCTATTTTTTCTTAATTTTTTTATCATCTCTTTGAGAAACTTCTTATGTAACTGTCTTAGTGTGTGTGTGTGTTTTAATTGAAACTTTGGGGGTTTTGAGAGGGCCTTCTGGATTAAATTATGGAAATATGACGGATGTGAAAGGTGGACTGGTTGGCGGCTATTACGATTCTAGAAATAATATCAAATTCAATTTCCCAATGGATTTCTCTATGAGTATGTTAAGTTGTACTGTTATTGAATATAGTCATAAATACAAATACATTAAAAATTACGTACATCAAGGAAATCATCAAATGGGGGCACACATTACCTACTTCTAACTTTCGATTCTTCTTCCACAAAGATTGACAAAATTTATATCCAGATATGTGTAAACTTTTGACATATTACTTGTTTCCAATTCCTTTACTTGTTCATAATGTATCTCAAGGGTATGGTATTTGGTCGCATATCCATTCTCATTTAATATTTTAACCTTTCTTAATGAACGATTGGTATGCGTTGCTGGGAAAATCATAACTCTTAGCAAAGACCATAAGATATGAACTATCCTCCCTTGGTGCAAACAACAACCAAAGGAGACGACCTAGCTAGTGAAATGGAAGCGGCGCTGGCATCTGCCTCTATCGTCTTTATCGACAAGATTACTCCCAAAACTCATAAAAGGTGATACTGCCTTATTTGAGTTTTGTAGGAATAAGCAGAAACATGTCAGTTATAATAGAGCCAATCACCCTTCAATTCTCTTATTCTTCTACTACATCTTCATTCCAACCCCTCTTTTCACCAATTTATTCCCTGTATGAAACCCCTATATAAAAATGTTCCTTCTTATCTCTTTAACTAAAGAGAAGAAGCCATTTTTGTGTTGTATGGGGTTCGGTTTTATTTTTAAGTGAAGGTAATTTCCGTTTAAAATTAAACATCTAACGTTCACTCTTTGCTTAAAAATATAACATAACATTACCATTCATGCACGCATTGTTCTTAAAGTAGCATTCGTATGAGAAAGTACTACCACTAATTTTATTTTATAATCCATTTGTCCCTGAATAGATGACCTAGTTCATGTTTTCACAATTGTTAATGTTGTGCAAGGAGGAGAAGTGAGTAATTTTAATTATTTTGTACAATACCATTAACTATTTGTTGATTATTTGGGGACTGAGGAAGTATTTATATTTTTGATACTACTACCATTATTGGTATTTAGTTTCTTGTTGTATGGGTAACATTATCAAGAAATATTTCTTGTTTATTATATGTATTTCATGTGTTACATTTTGTATTTAAAAATTTAAAAATACATGTTTCATGTGATTTATATAATACATTTAACATTTTAAAATGTAAAATACTTTGTAATTGTATTTGAATAATGTTTATGTTTCTCGTATTTTTATTCTTGAGTTTCAGGCTTTATTGTCAGAAATTATTTTCTAATAACTTCTTTATTAGAAATATAATTCTTATCGAATAATAGAAAAATATGTCAGAGCATTGCTCGATTGAACCCACAAGTTTTGTTATCTAAAGATTTTTGTCAATGTTGGGTGATGAAAACTATATCTTTATTTCTTGTTTACTAAGTGTTAGAGCATTGTTTGATTGAACCCACCAAGCGTTGGTATACCAAGTTTGGTTTTCATATTATAGTATCAAAACTCAATAAGATTCGCTTGATTAAATGTACTAGAGTCAACTTCATTTAGGTTAGACTAGAAATTCTAGGAATGTTGAGACATAAAAGTATTACCTTCAATACCCGAAGATCCTGAAGACGTATCAACTAAAATGAAGACATTATCCTTCCACTTGAGTAATAGTGATATTGGCTTGAGTTGTTTCCATTCTTGTCGTTGCTTTCAAGTCATTTAAGATTGAAGACATAACATGCGGGGTTATATTTAATACTCTCGTATTAGTGATAGGTGTAGAATACACCGTATGTACTATCTATAGAGTTTATGCTTTCTTTGATATTTTTCTTGTAAATTATGTATTTTACACGTGTTTTTTAGTTATTAGGTACTTTGGAGTCGCATGGAGAAAAAGAAGAAGAAATCATCCAATTTGAGATGGAAGGGCAAAATTGTAATTTCACGGGGCAAACACTATTTGGAGCCCAGTAAAGGTTAAGGGGAATACTCTATTTGGAGGAGTACTAAACAAAGACCAGCTGTGGTTAAGGGGTTGTTATAAGGGTATCCCTTATCATTTACCATAGGGTGTATTTATCAGGTGGCTGCTATTCATGGGGTGTAATCATCCGACCCCGAACTATCCAACCCTAAATCGAGAAGAGTAATCTTCTCAATCATTTTCATTCATTCGATCATCAAAAACTGAGAAGAGTTGTTGTTGTTCCGAGTCCGAGAGATATAAATGGAATTTTGAGATCGAGAAATGGAACTCAGGGGGAAGACATTGAAGCTCGGTGATGAACAATAGGTTTCGGTGACTGGATTCTATGGCGATTGAAAGGGTTTGAGTTCTGTTGTTCTCAATTTGAAATTGGAAGAAATGGGATCTGGTGATGCTGTTGATGGATTCCTGAATAAATTGCTGAATTAGGTTAAGAACAGAGATGGGTTGGTGATAATCTGTGACTAATAAAAAGTGGAAAAGAACATAACTTGAATCATTGTTTTGCAACGAAGAAGGATTCCTTGATCTAATCTCTCTTATTGATTTCCTTTATCTTTTTAATTTCTTTGTTTATTTATTTTAATTTCTTTTGCTTTAAAAATCTAAACCCCCCCCCTTTTTGTGACATTATAAGACAACTAAAACCTCTTGCTCCTCGTGGGATCGAACTTGACTACACTATATTACTTATTAATTAGGTAGTAAAATATTAATTAATTTGTTGTGGTTACGACACGCATCAAATTTTGGCGCCGTTGCCGGGGAGCAACGGATGATTTTAGTTGTTTTCTTTTTATTATTTTTCTTTATTATTGCTTTGTTAGACTCTATTATCATATCTAACTTAGTTTTTGAGAATTTTTTTTTCCAGGTACTCCATGTATGGTGGACAAGAGAAAACATATTACAACAATCATACGGTTTTCAACCTCAAAATTATGACAACTTCCAACCATCCTTAGGATACAATCAAAACCAATCTTTTGGCTATGATCAATCTCCTACGGAATCTTATGGATACTCTCATACATATAAACAACCTTGTAATGGGTATGTAAGTCAAGCACCAAGGTGGGATAAATCTATTTTTAATTGGCTTCATTCAAGTTGTATGCAGATTATCAATGAATTGCAAGGCATGCGACAAATACTAGACCGTGATAGAAAGAACGTCGCATAAAACAATTTCTGCAACACTTTTTCTTACCCGACTCCGGATCGTAGTTATGATCATTCACCCATTCAAAGGTAAGAGTCATGGGAAAGGGAACCTATTGTAGCCAATGGTGGTAAGCGTGTGAACGTCAGGAAACTTGCACATAAATTATAAAAATTGGAAGATGATGGAGACTCGGAAGAGCTTGTCGCAGAAATTAGTAGGACCATTCATATGGAACTTAAATGACGTCTAGATAAAGGTAATGAAACCGATGATGATTCTTATTATGGTGAGTCGGAAAGTGAAGATGATTGTGTTGAAAAGGACCAACCTTTGGAGATTTTTGATGACGCTAGTGTAGATTACTCGAGCCTTGATCTTAATAATGATCAATCAACTATTCAAAAGTTAGAACTTGAGGAAGATGCATTTAGTGCTTGGAAAAAATTCCTTAGGGAAAGATATGAGTCCGCGGAAGTGTTTGAGCGTTGTAACAATGAGGAAGTTATTCCAACTCCGGATCATAATAAGGATCCTTCACCAATTCAAAAGGATGAGATTAGGTGTGACTTGCCTATTGTTATAAACGGTGTAACACCCTCACAAGAAGCTCTTACAATTTTTATCGACGAAAATCATTTTAGTGAATGACCCGACTCTGATGATGAAGATGTTGAAGAAATGATGCTCGATAATGGAACCGAATTGAATGATATCGTGGAAGACCCAATTGAACTTGCTAATGATTATGATGATGCCAATACTTTAGTTAAGGTAGAAAATGATGAAGAATGGTTGCAAAGTTTGATATAGTACCATGATATACAAGAGGTAAGTAATTCACTCGAATTTTTTAAGGATGAAGAAGATACCGTAATACAAGAGATTGTGCAAGGTTTGTCTAACCCTTTGCATGTTAATTCTTCACCTTTACCTCTTATTGGATTGAATGGATGTACTTCGAAAGTATTATGGAATAATTTTGTTTCTCGATATCCACCATTGGAAAAACTTGATGCTAACACTATGCAGGTTTTCCAAGAGGAATACATGGAAGTTCCCAAATTCTATGTTCTTTATACACTTCCGAGTGTGGACAAGAATAAGTGTGGGGGAAACTTCTATCGGGCGATAATTTCATTATTATTTACTTGTGCTAACATTTGTATAAAGTTATTATTTGCAAAACAGGTACTATGGGTGGATCCCCAAATTTTCCGATTGTTAGTATATGGGGAATGAATCTTACAAGAACCCAAGTCGGGCCGTCGACTTTAAAACAAGCGCTTAATGGGAGGCAACCCATAGGTTTTGTATTTCTTATCCATTTGTTTTTTATTTTTCTTGTTTCATATCATATTAAGATTTCCCACCTTGACTTTACTTGGACGATTCAATTACATTGAGGACAATGTAAGGTTTAAGTGTGGGGGAGTGGTTAAGCATATATTTAATTTTTTTTTTTTTTTTTTTTTTGCATAAAACCTCCAACTTGTAGAGATTTTAGAGTCATTAGCATCCTTCTAGGTATGTTTACATAGAGAATTCCGACCGACATAATTGAATTTGGAAGTGTTAGGGAACTACGTTCGGATTTCTTGTTTGTTAGAGTGTTAAATAATGGATTTAATCATGCCGGTGATGCAAATTAGGAGCAGAGAAGAATGCATTATTAGAGTTGCTGATCAATCATTAGTGGAGACTACCCGTTTTTATATCATGTGAGGCACCGAACATAAATTCTTCCATCTAACTAAAAAGCTTTCTTTTGAGTGTTTTTCACCGTACGTTAATTCCGGGTAGAATGGTGAGCTACCCAACTTCACACCAATTTTCAGCACTATTTTTGATCTCTTGAGTGCTAATTTTTGTCAATCATGAGGGTGACGTCTATGGATGAAAGCCTCCTTCGTGTAGTTCGATTTGCAGTTAGCACCATTCCTTCGACAACAACGGGTCCATAGAAACACCATCATCATCAACAAGGGAGCGACATCTAAATTTACAAGGAAAGTTGAAGACGTTCAAGGTTTACAAGCAACAATGGGACAAGAAAAGAGAAAATTTCAAATCCAAATAAACACTACACCAAAACGGCCATTTAGGGACGTTTATAAACGATGACATAATTTTTGCAACGGAAATAAACGTTGGCAAAACGGCGTTGCGCATTGGTGTGCAACACATATTATCCGTTGCACAAATTAATCTGTACAACGTTTACAAACGTTGCAAAACCGTTGCACCTTTTCTTATTTGTGCAACGTATAAATAATTTGTGCAACGGATAATATTTATAAAATAACACTTTTAAGGGTCCCATTTTTATTTGGTTACAGTAACATCCGTTGCTCATTTCGGGAAATATGTGCAACATATAATTGTACAACATTTATATCCGTTGCAAATTAATTTACAGGTTAAAAAAAAGTTACCGCCGGCACATTTTCCAGCATATTTCTACTCCTGAATTGCAATCGATCAAGAAAAATTATTGAACATCACAATCCATCAAGAATGATTCATACATCAACAGAGTAGATAGATGAACCATAAACCCATACAACATTATAAACAACTTATGAAAAATCCCAAATGTTATAAACACAAGTTTCTGAATTTGAAACTATTAAAACCCTAACCTTGATTTGCCTCTGGATGGGAGTGTAGCAATAAAAACCCGTCTCCTGGGCATTTGAGGTGTTGAGTAGACATTAGTGGTGTTAGGAGGCTGTCCAGTGGTGGAGTGCAACTACGGATATAGACGAATCGGAGCAATAGAAATCCATCTCCTGGGCTGATATCTGCTCCTGAATTACAATAAAAAACAGCCTTTGTGAAAAAAAATCATATTTAGTTAGTAAGCTAATAGCCTATTATCAGAACAGGGACTCACCCATAAGCATTGAAAAATTCTTGAAAAGAACTAGTAAATTTATTTGTCCTACAGTATGTGTGCGGAGGCTTCTTTGTGAGAAAAATTTGAAATACTGCTCCGACTTATGGGTTTGTCAAACAACACTTTCTGTAATGCATCGTGAATCTACAAAAACAAGACTACATTTACTCATAAATAAATGTGTTGATAAGAAGTCTACTTTGTGCGTGTTTACGAAAAAAGATGAAGTATATGCAACCAATTAGGAAATTACCAGAGGAATGTGATGACAAAAGACACAATACATTTAGATTAACCAAATCCTTGCCAGACTCTAAACTTCAATCTTTGGTGAATTGTGTGTACTCATTCTTATCAGCTTTTAGTACTAACAATTGCATCAAAATCCCCATAGACTTCCATTGCACCAGCTAGTGTTACCAATTTTCCAAAGAACTGCGGGATTAAAAGCATCACACGTAAGCAATTCCATCATGTATTTAATTAAACTATCCACGAAGTAAGGAGTTAACCTGCCATTCCATCTCTTAACAGAGCTAGTCTTACCAAGTTTCCAAAAAAAATAAAGAACTGGAAACACCAACTCATTGCAATCCTCATTTAACACATAAGAAAACACACCTGTTGACTTGCAAACATTTCAAGTTTCCAATAACCATTTCTTCATGCAACTGGGAATCATTGGCATGGCTTCGCGCAGCAGAAGTAAGATATGTTCCCTGATTAAGAACAATTATTGAACATCACAATCCATCAAGAATGATTCATACATCAACAGAGTAGATAGATGAACCATAAACCCATACAACATTATAAACAACTTATGCAAAATCCCAAATGTTATAAACACAAGTTTCTGAATTTGAAACTATTAAAACCCTAACCTTGATTTGCCTCTGGATGGGAGTGTAGCAATAAAAACCCGTCTCCTGGGTATTTGAGGTGTTGAGTAGACATTAGTGGTGTTAGGAGGCTGTCCAGTGGTGGAGTGCAACTACGGATATGGACGAATCGTAGCAATAGAAAGCCATCTCCTGGGATGATATCTGCTCCTGAATTACAATAAAAAACGGCCTTTGTGAAAAAAATCTTATTTAGTTAGTAAGATAATAGCCTATTATCAGAACAGGGACTCACCCATAAGCATTGAAAAATTCTTGAAAAGAACTAGTAAATTTATTTGTCCTACAGTATGTGTGCGGAGGCTTCTTTGTGAGAAAAATTTGAAATACTGCTCCGACTTATGGGTTTGTCAAATGACACTTTCTGTAATGCATCTTGAATCTACATAAACAAGACTACATTTACTCATAAATATATGTGTTGATAAGAAGTCTACTTTGTGCGTGTTTACGAAAAAAGATGAAGTATATGCAACCAATTAGGAAATTACCAGAGGAATGTGATGACAAAAGACACAATACATTTAGATTAACCAAATCCCTGCCGGACTCTAAACTTCACTGCTGGTGAATTGTGTGTACTCATTCTTATCAGCTTTTAGTACTAACAATTGCATCAAAATCCCCATAGACTTCCATTTCACCAGCTAGTGTTACCAAATTTCCAAAGAACTGCGGGATTAAAAGCATCACACGTAAGCAATTCCATCATGTATTTAATTAAACTATCCACGAAGTAAGGAGTTAACCTGCCATTCCATTTCTTCACAGAGCTAGTGTTACCAAGTTTCCAAAAAAATAAAGCACTGGAAACACTAACTCATTGCAATCCTCATTTAACACATAAGAAAACACACCTGTTGACTTGCAAACATTTCAAGTTTCCAATAACCGTTTCTTCATGCAACTGGGAATCATTGACATGGATTCGCGCATCAGAAGTAAGATATGTTCCCTGATTAAGAACAATTATTGAACATCACAATCCATCAAGAATGATTCATACATCAACAGAGTAGATAAATGAACCATAAACCCATACAACATTATAAACAACTTATGCAAAATCTCAAATGTTATAAACACAAGTTTCTGAATTTGAAACTATTAAAACCCTAACCTTGATTTGCCTCTGGATGGGAGTGTAGCAATAAAAACCCGTCTCCTGGGCATTTGAGGTGTTGAGTAGACATTAGTGGTGTTAGGAGGCTGTCCAATGGTAGAGTGCAACTACGGATATGGACGAATCGTAGCAAAAGAAATCCATCTTCTGGGATGATATATGCTCTTGAATTACAATAAAAAACGGCCTTTGTGAAAAAAAATCTTATTTAGTTAGTAAGCTAATAGCCTATTATCAGAACAGGGACTCACCCATAAGCATTTAAAAATTCTTGAAAAGAACTAGTAAATTTATTTGTCCTACAGTATGTGTGTGGAGGCTTCTTTGTGAGAAAAATTTGAAATACTGCTCCGACTTATGGGTTTGTCAAACGACACTTTCTGTAATGCATCTTGAATCTACATAAACAAGACTACATTTACTCATAAATATATGTGTTGATAAGAAGTCTACTTTGTGCGTGTTTACGAAAAAAGATGAAGTATATGCAACCAATTAGGAAATTACCAGAGGAATGTGATGACAAAAGACACAATACATTTAGATTAACCAAATCCTTGCCAGACTCTAAACTTCAATGCTGGTGAATTGTGTGTACTCATTCTTATCAGCTTTTAGTACTAACAATTGCATCAAAATCCCCATAGACTTCCATTTCACCAGCTAGTGTTACCAAATTTCCAAAGAACTGCGGGATTAAAAGCATCACACGTAAGCAATTCCATCATGTATTTAATTAAACTATCCACGAAGTAAGGAGTTAACCTGCCATTCCATCTCTTAAAAGAGCTAGTGTTACCAAGTTTACAAAAAAATAAAGAACTGGAAACACCAACTCATTGCAATCCTCATTTAACACATAAGAAAACACACCTGTTGACTTGCAAACATTTCAAGTTTCCAATAACCGTTTCTTCATGCAACTGGGAATCATTGACATGGCTTCGCGCAGAAGAAGTAAGATATGTTCCCTGATTAAGAACAATTATTGAACATCACAATCCATCAAGAATGATTCATACATCAACAGAGTAGATAGATGAACCATAAACCCATACAACATTATAAACAACTTATGCAAAATCCCAAATGTTATAAACACAAGTTTCTGAATTTGAAACTATTAAAACCCTAACCTTGATTTGCCTCTGGATGGGAGTGTAGCAATAAAAACCCGTCTCCGGGCATTTGAGGTGTTGAGTAGACATTAGTGGTGTTAGGAGGCTGTCCAGTGGTGGAGTGCAACTACGGATATGGACGAATCATAGCAATAGAAAGCCATCTCCTGGGATGATATCTTCTCCTGAATTACAATAAAAAACGGCCTTTGTGAAAAAAAAAATTATTTAGTTAGTAAGCTAATAGCCTATTATCAGAACAGGGACTCACCCATAAGCATTGAAAAATTCTTGAAAAGAACTAGTAAATTTATTTGTCCTACAGTATGTGTGCGGAGGCTTCTTTGTGAGAAAAATTTGAAATACTGCTCCGACTTATGGGTTTTTCAAACAACACTTTCTGTAATGCATCTTGAATCTACATAAACAAGACTACATTTACTCATAAATATATGTGTTGATAAGAAGTCTACTTTTTGCGTGTTTACGAAAAAAGATGAAGTATATGCAACCAATTAGGAAATTACCAGAGGAATGTGATGACAAAAGACACAATACATTTAGATTAACCAAATCCTTGCCGGACTCTAAACTTCAATGTTTGGTGGTGTGTGTACTCATTCTTATCAGCTTTTAGTACTAACAATTGCATCAAAATCCCCATAGACTTCCATTTCACTGCTAGTGTTACCAAATTTCCAAAGAACTGCGGGATTAAAAGCATCACACGTAAGCAATTCCATCATGTATTTAATTAAACTATCCACGAAGTAAGGAGTTAACCGGCCATTCCATCTCTTAACAGATCTAGTGTTACCAAGTTTCCAAAAAAAATAAAGCACTGGAAACACTAACTCATTGCAATCCTCATTTAACACATAAGAAAACACACCTGTTGACTTGCAAACATTTCAAGTTTCCAATAACCGTTTCTTCATGCAACTGGGAATCATTGACATGGATTCGCGCATCAGAAGTAAGATATGTTCCCTGATTAAGAACAATTATTGAACATCACAATCCATCAAGAATGATTCATACATCAACAGAGTAGATAAATGAACCATAAACCCATACAACATTATAAACAACTTATGCAAAATCTCAAATGTTATAAACACAAGTTTCTGAATTTGAAACTATTAAAACCCTAACCTTGATTTGCCTCACGGATGGGAGTGTAGCAATAAAAACCCGTCTCCTGGGCATTTGAGGTGTTGAGTAGACATTAGTGGTGTTAGGAGGCTGTCCAATGGTAGAGTGCAACTACGGATATGGACGAATCGTAGCAATAGAAAGCCATCTCCTGGGATGATATCTGCTCCTGAATTACAATAAAAAACGGCCTTTGTGAAAAATATCTTATTTAGTTAGTAAGCTAATAGCCTATTATCAGAACAGGGACTCACCCATAAGCATTGAAAAATTCTTGAAAAGAACTAGTAAATTTATTTGTCCTACAGTATGTGTGCGGAGGCTTCTTTGTGAGAAAAATTTGAAATACTGCTCCGACTTATGGGTTTGTCAAACGACACTTTATGTAATGCATCGTGAATCTACATAAACAAGACTACATTTACTCAGAAATATATGTGTTGATAAGAAGTCTACTTTGTGTGTGTTTACGAAAAAAGATGAAGTATATGCAACCAATTAGGAAATTACCAGAGGAATGTGATGACAAAAGACACAATACATTTAGATTAACCAAATCCTTGCCAGACTCTAAACTTCACTGCTGGTGAATTGTGTGTACTCATTCTTATCATCTTTTAGTACTAACAATTGCATCAAAATCCCCATAGACTTCCATTGCACCAGCTAGTGTTACCAAATTTCCAAAGAACTGCGGGATTAAAAGCATCACACGTAAGAAATTCCATCATGTATTTAATTAAACTATCCACGAAGTAAGGATTTAACCTGCCATTCCATATCTTAACAGAGCTAGTGTTACCAAGTTTCCAAAAAAATAAAGAACTGGAAACACCAACTCATTGCAATCCTCATTTAACACATAAGAAAACACACCTGTTGACTTGCAAACATTTCAAGTTTCCAATAACCGTTTCTTCATGCAACTGGGAATCATTGGCATGGCTTCGCGTAGCAGAAGTAAGATATGTTCCCTGATTAAGAACAATTATTGAACATCACAATCCATCAAGAATGATTCATACATCAACAGAGTAGATAGATGAACCATAAACCCATACAACATTATAAACAACTTATGCAAAATCCCAAATGTTATAAACACAAGTTTCTGAATTTGAAACTATTAAAACCCTAACCTTGATTTGCCTCTGGATGGGAGTGTAGCAATAAAAACCCGTCTCCTATGCATTTGAGGTGTTGAGTAGACATTAGTGGTGTTAGGAGGATGTCCAGTGGTGGAGTGCAACTACGGATATGGACGAATCGTAGCAATAGAAAGCCATCTCCTAGGATGATATCTGCTCCTGAATTACAATAAAAAACGGCCTTTGTGAAAAAAAATCTTATTTAGTTAGTAAGCTAATAGCCTATTATCAGAACCGGGACTCACCCATAAGCATTGAAAAATTCTTGAAAAGAACTAGTAAATTTATTTGTCCTGATTATGTGTGCTGGAGGCTTCTTTGTGAGAAAAAATTTGAAATACTGCTCTCGACTTATGGGTTTGTCAAGCGACACTCTCGTAATGCATCGTGAATCTACATAAACAAGACTACATTTACTCATAAATATATGTGTTGATAAGAAGTCTACTTTGTGCGTGTTTACGAAAAAAGATGAAGTATATGCAACCAATTAGGAAATTACCAGAGGAATGTGATGACAAAAGACACAATACATTTAGATTAACCAAATCCTTGCCAGACTCTAAACTTCACTTCTGGTGAATTGTGTGTTCTCATTCTTATCAGCTTTTAGTACTAACAATTGCATCAAAATCCCCATAGACTTCCATTGCACCAGCTAGTGTTACCAAATTTCCAAAGAACTGCGGGATTAAAAGCATCACACGTAAGCAATTCCATCATGTATTTAATTAAACTATCCACGAAGTAAGGAGTTAACCTGCCATTCCATCTCTTAATAGATCTAGTGTTACCAAGTTTCCAAAAAAATAAAGAACTGGATACACCAACTCATTGCAATCCTCATTTAACACATAAGAAAACACACCTATTGACTTGCAAACATTTCAAGTTTCCAATAACCGTTTCTTCATGCAACTGGGAATCATTGGCATGGCTTCGCGCAGCAGAAGTAAGATATGTTCCCTGATTAAGCCAAATATACAGGTTTATGCCTTCATGCCCAAACGAAAGAATATAAAATGAAATGAAATAAAAATAAAATATTGGCCAACTAACCTGTCCAACCCAAATAATTGAAGCACAAAGACGTAGGACCAAATCCATATATCTCATTGAGAACACCCTTGGGAATGCCGGCCTACAATGAACAAAACATAATTAAGAAAACCAAATCATGCATTCAAAAATGAAGACAACCACTCCAAATGAATTAAGAGAACCCACTTCAAAGAGCAGCATCTTCCCTACAAAGCGATCAATGGCATTTTTTCTGCTATCTTTAGGACCCTACTGATACCAGTAGATAAAGCGGGTTTAACCTTCCACAAAAACATGATAATCTTATCAACATATAGATACTAGACCACTAGTAAGGTATGCACATGGTATGAACCATCATCCGGAACTATGATACCATGAATCTTATCAACATATAGATACTAGACCACTAGACTCGTGTATGTTAAAAGTGTAGGGTCTTCTTTATTTTTCTTAAAGAATGACAAGCAAAGATGTATTACAGATAAGCTAGAATATTAAAAGTTCTATATACTGAATGATAATGGGATGGTTTAAACAACACCAATCAAATATTCATGAAAAGAGCTGCAATCACATGGGTACTTGTCGAAAGGTAAATGTGAGCAACGATTTTAAAATAACAAGATCGCATTCCCAACCCGATCTACGATAAACATGAACGACAATATCTTATGCAGGGCATACATGTTATTTATGTACCTCGGGCTTCTTGATCTCTTCCTTTCCACTCGATCAATGCTCCGCTCTCTCCTAAGTGGAGATCTGGATCGGATGAGAAGAGTTGCATGTTAAAATTAAAATAAATCCACAAAAAATACAACACTACTTACCACAATACAAAATGCAATACATACGGAGAGATAAAATAGACAGCGCCATTGTAACGGTATGGAGATTCAAATACAATACTACTTACCACAATACAAAATACAATACATACAGAGAGAGACACATGAACCTCATTTGAGATGAGAGTACTTTGAGGTGTGATCCCCCCAGGAAAAAAGCTTCTTGGATGGGTGGAGGATATGGGTTAGTAGTAGTAAAAGCCCTTGTAAGTTGTATCCTTTGGCTTCTTCCCCATTTTCACATGAATAAAGGAAAAAGAAGCTGAAAGAAAATCTAGTGTCTAATACTACTAATTACAAAACATCAACAACAACATCAATATCAATTCATTGCAGGCAGAAGGGGAGAAAAGCTAAAGTTTTTACAGCTCAAACTTTGGTCATGTAGAATTGTAGTAGAAAAAGAAAGAAACCAAAAAGAAAAAAAGAAGAAAGAATATGTACCAACTTGTTTTAACCATCACTTTTATTTATTTTTTTGCTTTTCCCCCTTTTTTATATTTTCCCTTTTTTTCCATTGTCTTTCTTTATTTGTTATTAATAGAACACAGTATTATCATCATCATCATCATCTACATTATTATGATCCATATCATCACTAGATTCAGAATTCAAGAGCGGAAAAAAAAAAACCCTACATTATTGGGACTTCTACCAATTTTCATTCTCCTAATTAACATAGTTATTCAGTTGATCTCGATATCTATCCGAAAATGACAACCCGTTCATAAAGAAAAGTTGAAACCAGACGTCAACTGAGTAAACAAACGGTAAAATATGATTTTTCGGAAGAAATTTTATTCGATTTCCTAGCTATCCAAAAACTCATAAAGACATTAACCATAAAATAAGTACCCCTTAACGTCAAAGTACACTTCCTTACGCTCAAAATAAGTACTAGTACACTATTATTTCTGAGCTTGCATCCTAATCAACGTTCATTTAAAACAATGTTTTTAGTGCAGTAGTACTTTGAGATACATCCCAACCTGATAGGGATGGGGAAAGGGAAAGTGCAAGGATGAATTAATAAACAACATTTTAGAAGCAACTTTGGGTGCGGGGACAAACAAGACTAGCTAGTTGAGTATACACTTGGTTTGGAACTACACTAGTACTAGTAATGTCAATTGCAATCCACAAGGACCACCATTAAGGTGGACCATCATATTCTCCGATATTAGCTTACAGAAGTTATGTTGAAAATACTAGGTTTAAATGAAGATCTAATCGCTTCAATGAAGAGAGGTGCTTCTAACAATACAAAAATAACTCATGTAATGATTCCACAAACTCCTCCAATTCTCTTACTCCACGGAATCAAATAATTTGGTGCCATTGGCACTATAGAAAAAATACAATACTACTTACCACAATACAAAAAGAACTCATGTAATGATTCCACAAACTCCTCCCATTCTCTTACTCCACGGAATCGATCCACACACCCGCATCCCCGTCCCCTTCTTCTCTGTACACATATTACCAGATCCAACATACATGACTACCAACATATATGAAGAATGAAATACGGTAAGGAACCAAAGAAACATGGATTTAAATTCTACAAATTTTGATAACACGAGTGAATAAAAGGAGACAAATAACAATTGGTATTACAAGGTCGAGAGAAAGGAACTGGTCACCACTATTTATTTTTGGTACTTTTATGAACACTTTGCTGGACGTGTTCTTGGTTATGAACCAAGATGTTTGCTGTTTGTTTAGCATGTTATATAGCTCCTTCCTCGCAATCCAATTCCTGCAAATTCAATTTCTAATCAAACCCAATAATCTCACTAACTCTAAACACTCAACACCCAATACTTAAAACTTCATGTTCAACAAAATCAAAACATAGCCAATACACACAACTGAGTCATCCACAAAAAAAATCATGTTCAACAAAATCAAAACATACCCAATACTTCGAATCTAACAAAAAAAGAACAAAATCAAAAACATTACTCTTTCAAAACCCTAACTCTTTGAGATACTATTTAGGTCAAAATAAAAAACCCGAACTCAATCAAATGATTTTAGATGAAAACAAAATTAACCACAAACAAGTTTTTACCTGATGATAATCCAACAAACTGCTTTTAAATGATTTGATTTCAGATTAATTTGGGGGAAACAATTAGATTTAGGAAATTGTTGTTGTAGATCGGAATTTATGGAAGATGGGTTTTGATGGGATTAGGTTTAGGAAACTAATCAGAAATAGAGATGGGTTTTGGTGAAGAAAACTTTTAATTTCAAAAGCTCTGAAATATTGGGTGAGTTTTGACGAAGAAGAAGAGAAGTGTGAAGAAGATAAAAATTTTCTTTCTCTCTACGATATTTCGATGAAAAATAGAAAGAGATTGTTATGGGAAATAAAATATCAGAAAATTAATAATAAAAATAAATAAACTACTAAATGCTCATAAGAAAACCATATATTAAAAAAAAAACATACAGTGTACAACGGTTGTACCCGTTGATATACATTGTACCACTACTTAATATTAATAAAAGAAATATTATATAATTTGTGCAACGTCTATATCCGTTGCGCACCTCTGAAAATGAAGCGTTGCTAAAACCAGGATATGGTGTAGTGAAAGTAACATACAATGAGCATAATTTTACATACAAGTTGAAGACTTATTTACAAGGGCAAAGAAAATCAAAAGGTGAGAATTATTGAAGTTTATGATTTCGAGACGATACAATTTGTGAAGAATCAAGCGGTAAATTACTTTTCCATGGCCATGGTGTGTTTTATTTTTCACTTTGTTTTGTATTTTATTTCTCTTGTTTCTCAAATTTAAAAAATATAATAAAAAAAATGAAAAAAAAAATGAGACAAGAGAAATTTTATTTATTTTTATGTAATAGGCCGTGGGGAAGGAAAATCTATAAGGAAGTTTCAAGCGATGAGGATTTTAAGGAAAAAGGTTACAAATTTTCAAGGATCTACGAAATTCAAGAGTTTATCATTAATAGTTGAAACCGAAGAAGATGAAGACTAAGAAGGCGAAGACGTTTCTATTGGATACCGTGAGAGTGGTGTTATCATAATTGGCAATCGGATGTGAAGGTAAGTAAGTATCTCATCCTCGATAATAGTGGTTGATTTCCTTTCTTAGAGATCGTCAGAAAAATGGTTTTTCAAAATGTTAAAAGATGTGGGTTTTTAAAATATTTAGGAAGTTATCCTTCCCACCATTCAACGTGTTGCAGGAATTCTCTCTTCATTCCTACCTGCACACATGTGAGACCCATAAAAAAGCCGTCTTTTTGAGTGCAATTTCATAAAACCCTTTTTGGTGAGGCAGAAGTCGAGGCGAAATGCTTATTGATCGTTTATCAAACACGCGTTCTCTCATTATGGTGTGGTTATTTCTCACTCAACATTTAAGAATGAGAATATGTTCTTTAGTATTTCTAACTTCTTATTACTAGCATGCAGAAAATCTATGTCCTCATAGCTCTTTGGATGCTTGGGACGCTGGAACACTTTGAAGTTGTAAGTTTTAGTTTGATTTGCTCGAGGACTAGCAAAGTCTAAGTGTGGGGGAATTTGATAGGTGTAGAATACACCGTATTTACTATCTATAGAGTTTATGCTTTCTTTGATATTTTTCTTGTAAATTATGTATTTTACACGTGTTTTTTAGTTATTAGGTACTCTGGAGTCGCATGGAGAAAAAGAAGAAGAAATCATCCAATTTGAGCTGGAAGGGCAAAATTGTAATTTCATGGGGCAAACACTATTTGGAGCCCAGTAAAGGTTAAGGGGAATACTCTATTTGGAGGAGTACTAAACAAAGACCAGCTGTGGTTAAGGGGTTGTTATAAGGGTATCCCTTATCATTTACCAGAGGGTGTATTTATCAGGTGGCTGCTATTCATGGGGTGTAATCATCCGACCCCGAACTATCCAACCCTAAATCGAGAAGAGTAATCTTCTCAATCATTTTCATTCATTCGATCATCAAAAACTGAGAAGAGCTGCTGTTGGTCCGAGTCCGAGAGATATAAATGGAATTTTGAGATCGAGAAATGGAACTCAGGGGGAAGACATTGAAGCTTGGTGATGAACAATAGGTTTCGGTGACCGGAATCTATAGCGATTGAAAGGGTTTGAGTTCTGTTGTTCTCAGTTTGAAATTGGAAGAAAGGGGATCTGGTGATCCTGTTATGGATTCCTGAATAGATGGCTGAATTAGGTGAATAACATAGATGGGTTGGTGATAATCTGTGACTAATAAAAAGTGGAAAAGAACATAACTTGAATCATTATTTTGCAACGAAGAAGGATTCCTTGATCTAATCTCTCTTATTGATTTCCTTTATCTTTTTAATTGCTTTGTTTATTTATTTTACTTTCTTTTTCTTTAAAAATCTAAAACCAAAACCCCCCCTTTTTGTGACATTATAAGACAATTAAAACCTCTTGCTCCTCGTGGGATCGAACTTGACTACACTATATTACTTATTAATTAGGTAGTAAAATATTAATTAATTTGTTGTGGTTACGACACGCATCAATTAGACTTGGTCATTTTATTATGACTAAAGTGTCAAGGATGAATATTTGATCACGAAATATAATGTTTTTATTTTGAACTTCGTAAATGTGACATCGACATAATATATATAAATTGTTACTTGATTGTGTATTGGATATATGCGCGTTTTGGTCCGGTTTTCATTGAATACCTATTGGATGTGCAATTCGAACCTAGGTAATAACCTTGATATAACTGATGTTTATTTATGTTAACAACTATGGTAGAACCGATCTTTACCTAGTTTGGGATATATGGTAGAACCGATCTTGACTTATGTTTAGAGTCTTGGTAGAACCGATCCTTACTTATTTTAGGATACATGGTAGAACCGATCTTAACTATTGTTGATACTCTTGGTAGAACTGATCCTTACCTATATTGGGAATCATGGTAGAACCGATCCTAGATTTTATTGGGAGTCATGGTAGAACCGATCCTTTTGGAGACATGGTAGAATCACTACAAGAAAAACAATATATAGCCACACCACCTATTTGAGTGTATGTAGCAAAATGCTTGTATTGCCGCACTTAGATCATGTTGTGGCAAAAAACAATTTTTAGCCATACGGAACCCAGTGATGAGGCAAAAGAGTTGGCTTTTGCCGCATGAATCTCAAGGGTGAGGCAAAAAGATGGTTTGTTGCAGCAGTACACATTGCTAGGTGTGGCAAAAGCCTTATTAATGTATTTTATATTCCTTATAAAAAAATAAAAGAAACGAATATATAGTATTGATAAATTTTCGGGAGTCAAAGTCCAACTCAAGTACATATTCCGTTTCTCATACTTTTCTCTCTTTAAACTTTCAGTTTCATGTTCTCTCTCCCAGAGTCTCCATCTTTCTCACGGATATAACCTTTCAGATCTAAAACAAAAAATCCATGGTAATCAAATTGTCAAAATAGTTCGTTTGATTTTGTTATTGCTTCGGAGCTTGGGTTATTCAATCATGATGTCGACCAGTTCCGGTTAATGGAAGTTTTGCTTGATTTGGCAAAAACAGGGGGAAAATGTTGTGATTATCCAACTTGCTTAAGGATTGATGACTGTTAGTGTAAGAATCCACCCTCTCTGCAACAGTTTTACGTATTTAAGTGGTTGTTTAATTGAGATCTAATTTACGTTTAGGGGTTTTTAACTTTTTTAAAAAAATCCTTTATTTCTTTGGATTGATATTGTTCCCTTTTTTTTTTAACTTGATCTAGTGTTAATAAAGTTGATAGATTTACAGGGCCTAAGTGGATACTGCTAATCAAGTTGGAAAGATTTCCATTGAAAGGTAATTTTTATATCTTCCATATAAGTACAATTATTATGTACATATTTAGAACGATTCCGAATTATGAAATATTTATCTTCCTTGAATATTATTATTTCCGAATCATGTTTTCTTCCTTTTTACTTTTTTTTCTTCTTCTTCTTCTGTAAACTATGATGCAATCACATTATTATTTCCAAGCGATGTGTAATTTATGCATTTGATGTATATTGTGTAATTTCAAATTTCTATATGAAAATAAAATTAATGCATCAAATGAGAATTCCATTTTAGTTAGATTTTCTTGCTTATGATTCTTTCTTTAAATATAATAAAACTGGAAACTGGAAAATAAATTAAATTTAAAAAAAAAAAATTGAAAATGAAAACTGGGAATAAAATTAAATTGCGAGTATTTTTAAATATAATAAAAAAATTAAATAAAAAAGAAATAAATTTAAAAAATAGCTTTTTGCCTCGTGTTATTGCAACACTAGTTAGTGCGTCAAAAAACCTTGCTATTGCCGCAGGATACTAAAGGTGTGGCAATAACGTTTTGTCACACAGCTTCTTTCCACAGGGTGTGGCAAAAAAAATTTATGTGGCAAAAGGTTTTTGCCACATGAAACAAAGGCTCTTGCTACACAAACAGCATGTTGCAATACCATAGTTTTCTTGTAGTGAATTGTTCTTAACCTATGTTAGGAGTCATGGTAGAACCGGCCTAGAGAAAAACCGATCCTTCATATTTACATATTACTTTATAGTTTTGTGTGAGTTTGGAATCAGGGTTTGCTAAATAGGAGAGTTCTATGTGTCGAAATAATTTGGACATGAATCCAATTCTTATCTTTTATTGTCCAAAGATATTCCTTGCTACTCAAGGTAATCCCAATCCGAAATATTCAGAATCTTTTAATTAATATTTTTGGTTATATGCTTTTGATTTTCAAGCAAATCAAAACATATAAGTTAAATTAGTTAAATGTTAAATTAATATTAGATATTTTCTGATGAAAGATTTCAAAATTACAGGTTGGATATTAGTTGGAAATAGGAAAACCGAAATTAGGTACTTATTGCATATCATGAGAATATTTTTCGGTTTTGGAATTTCCTTGTTATTTAAACAACCTTGGTCTATAAATAGTTGAGTTTGCATTTCTTGAAAACTATCCTAAGATCCTGGAAAACTTATTATATTCGTGTTGTTTCTGGTGGAGCCGTATATCCGGAGAATAAAGTACCCTAATTAGGCGAAATCTCTTACGACCGCTCGTTTAAAGACTTCTATGGGATCAAGAAGCTCTATGAGTACCGTTGGTGGGAAACTAGATAATTGCATTGTTATTTTAGTTTTCGATTATTGATCTGATTGACTAACGGTTGTTAAAACTTTGATTGCACCTAGTTTGATTATTCTAAAAAGATTTCTCTTCTGGCATAAGGGACACTCAAACTAGATCAAAGTATTGATGGGATCTTTGGAATTGTGCTTAGATCTAAATAAAACTTGTGATCTTCCATTGTTAACAGACTCCTTTCTGTGCATGATCGATCATAAGTGGATTCGAGTTTGTGGTGTGCAAGTACATATGAATGCAATTGAAGATTTGAGACAAAAAGATTTTTCTTATTTATTTTCGTATATCGTGATTTTTGCATACATCTTGATCGACTGGGATCTGTCTTACATACGATTTATCTTTTATAGATTTGATCAAATGGTCGTTTAGATCGGAAACTATCGTTTGGTGATATTCTTCCACATCCTAATTTGATATTTATGAATTTGAATATAAGTTATACCCGACAAAGGAGTTTACTTGTTTAAACGGAAGAGCCTTTGACAAACTCAACGTACATTTTTCTAAAAGATTATTGGAGTAGTTACCAAACAGCTTTGTTCCTTTACTGTTTAGAATACGATCAAAAAGAGTGAACTAGTGCTTCTTAAGGCTTTACATCAGTAAAGAAATTCAAGATAATGATTTTCTGTCTTGGGATTCACATGCATTGTAACACCCCGAGTTCCGGACCAGGGTCAAACCCATATGGAGATCCGAACTCGAAACGTTACGGGTCGGGAAGAAACTTATGCATGCATATTTTTGATAATTTACTTTTGCACAAAACATAGTTGAAACTTTATATATATATAACATAAACTGAAGCATATAAATCCGCTTATTATCTTAACAACGATTTCAAGCACACATATTATTTCAAATTACATTTCAAGCAACACAATTAAGAAATTCAGTCACTAAGCTACTCATTCCTAGCTTTTGTTGTGCCACTATGATAAATCTGCAAGGATGTCAATTGGAGTTGGATGACATCTCAATAAAATGCACTCCCAATCTCAAAACATGCATAATAATGTCAATGAGTCAAATAACATACAACATGAGCATACGCCATAATTTCGAGAAAATCACTAATATAGATACTCACCCAACATGATTACCACACAAATACAAATATTGTTTCTAACAAATCATCTTAAGATTTCAAAATAAGACTTCACAATATTAATACTCCCTCCGTCCCATTATTAGATGACCTACTTAGTTTAACATTTTGTCCCACTATTAGTTGACCTATTTCATTAAATAATGGATATTTCTAAAATTATCCCTTTGAATGATTATCAGTAGTATAAGAAATATTTATAATTTGATATTCATATTTATATTCATTACGTAGGTGTTTTAAAATGCTTTTCAATGATATAAAGTTTACCAAAATCCATGGTATAGTTTGAGAGATAAATCAATTCTAAATTTTACAAATTACTATCATAAGGGTATAATTGTAAAAAATACTCCCTTTCATTTCTTCCCTTAAGAATTATGCAAACTTGAACTAGGTCATCTAATAGTGGGACAAAGGGAGTATTATTTCAACAAATCATCCTTCAATCATGAGTTCATAATACCAATAATACTTTCAATAATTCATCCAATTAGATTTCACAACTGAGTTCATAACACCAACAATAATTTCGACAAATCTACCAATTTAGGTTTTAACAATTGAGTTCATGGTACGAATGTCCTTGGTTCGTACAACCACCTATCGTTTATCGGCACGGACAACCTCCATCGATGGTCAGGAACAAAAGTTCCTATGGGGATCATACCCATCTTCTCTCTGGGATCATTACCCATTTCATTCACGGTACGAAAACCTTGGTCCGTACATCCACCTATCATTTACCGGCACGGAAAGCCGCCATCAATGATCGGGAAACACAAGTTCCCATGAGGATCATTACCCATTTAACTCTCGGGGATCATTACCCGCGTTAGCATGAAATTATATTTCATCTAACGGTAAAACATGAACTCATTTGAATTTTTGAAATCATTTTTACAAACAATACAAGCAACCATGGCTTAATAGCATACTACAAACATTATGCATTTATCTCAGGCATTTTATCAAACACACTAACTGCATACATTTTACATTATGAGTTTCAGGTGATAAACTTTGCCGATCATCTTCATATTTTAGAGGAATATTCTTAACACATTAATATATTACATATCCAAAATTCACACAAAACAAACGGTTCAAACAAAATATATTTGGTTTATATGATCAATCTAAAAACTAGGCAGATAACATCTTCTTTTTTTTTTTTTTGATAAAGAAAAGATTGTATTAAGTGAAGTGTGAATGGTTGTCTCTTGCCAGGAGACTACAAAAATCAGAAGGAAAGTTATTTGAGAGATCAATGTCTATGGCAGTGCTTCTAACAGTTTTAGCAACTGCATCTGCAACCTGATTATCTCTTCTTCTAACATAGGAAAAAATACAATGCTGAAAACTTAAGCTAAAGTGTTTTATTTCTCTTAAGATGTTTCTATTCTCCCATTGAATGAGAAGAACATCATTTGTAATAGACTGAATAACTAGTTGTGCATCAGCTTCTATATGAATCTTTGAGATTTCTTTATCCTTTGCCCAAGTCAAAGCTTCACGTATGGCCATGCACTCTCCAGCTTCTGGACTCAAAACTCCATTTGAGAAACTTCCTTTGATTCCTTCATAACTTCTTGTACCTGTACGCAATACAACACCAGTTCCAAGAGTGTTAGTAATATGATAGAAAGAAGCATCAACATTAAACTTGAGAGTATCATTGGATGGTGGTCTCCATTGAGAAAGAGAACAAACATTCAGATTAATGTTATTGCTTAGAGATTCATGCTGATTAGAATGTAGATGATAAACTACTTTATGCATAGAGCTAATAGGGTTTAGAGAGACTCCCTGAAAGACCACATCACACCTATACTTCCAGATCACCCAAGTAGTTACCATCAGAGTATACAGCTTAGTTTTATTCTTATATATGTTGTCATCTAAGAACCAACTTTCTACCCATTCTGATACATTGTAATGGTTACTGTGCACTTCTTCAATATCCACATTGGATAGTCTCCATATTTTTTTAGCATGATCACAGTCAAAGAATAAATGTTCCATTGTTTCTTCACTCCCCCCACATACAACACAGTGAGAAGCAATGTGTTCATTATAAATGGACAATTTATATCTGGTATTATGTAGCTCTCTGATGCATATTCAAGCAAACAATTTAATTCTATGAGCAGTACTAGTATTCCACAGTGATTTCCAGACCTTGTTTTGGATGTCTCTGCCATTAACTTGAGTAGCTGAAACAGTCATAGTAAGTTGTTTGTAAGTGCTTTTCACAGAGGACTTACCATCTCTAGCTGGCATCCAAATCATTGTATCTTCTTTAGAAGTATCAATGAAAATACTCATAATTTGTTGGATAATATTAATATAGAAAAGCCTATAGAGAAAGTATGCATTCCATATGTCAGTCTCAGAAAGAAAAATATCTTCAATATTCTGATAAAATCTGTAAAGATCATTGATTGGGAAAGGAGGAGTACTCATACCTGAGATCCATCTATCTAACCAAATTTTGGTTTTCTTACCATTATTAATTTCCATGAAGTAGTTTTTCTTGACAACCTGGATGCCTTTGATAATTCCATTCCAAATATATGAGCCATTTCCAGCCTTTACATTTTGATGTAGAATATCACCATTCCTGAAGTCTTTACTCCCCATGATATTAGCCCAGAGTGCATCATCTTTAGTGCATAATCTCCAAGCCATCTTTGTAAGAAGAGACAGATTTAGCTTTTCAAGGTCTCTAAAAGCTAAACCACCTAATTCTTTGGGGATACAAACTTTATGCAAAGCTATTGGGTTGGAGCCCCTATTTGAATTATGCCCCCAGAAGAATTTTCTTTGAATAGTGGTTAACTTGTTGATGAGATTTATAGGTAGTTTGAAAGTTCCCATTTGATAAATTGGAACCGAGTTGAGAACATGTTTAATCATGGTATACCTACCAGCTTGAGTAAGAGATGTAGAAGACCAAGTGGAATATTTGCTCATGAAATTGTCTTCAATAGCCTTAAAAGCATCATGCTTGGAATGACCCAGTAACAGTGGTGAACCAAGATATCTTTCCTTAGATGTCATAGGTTTGACACCCGTTAATTGTGTGATTGAATCTACCATTTCGGGATTAGTTTTCTTGCTGAAATGTATGGAAGACTTATCAAAGTTAATAACTTGACCTGATTGAGTGCTGAAATTGTGAAGAAGCTCCATAAGATTATTAGCTGAAGTGATAGTGGCTTGAGTGAAAATCAAGCAATCATCTGCAAAAATCAAATAATTAATGGCTGGAGAACCTGCATCCACTTTAATTCCCTTAATGGTGTTATTCTGATGTGCATTGGAATGGTGTCTAGATAAAAATTCCATTGCAAGGATGAATAAATAAGGAGACAAAGGGCCACCTTGTCTGATTCCTCTTGTAGGTTGAAACTCTTCACAAGAAGAACCATTAAGAATATCTAAAAGAGAAGTAGTGCTAATGCATTGATAGATGAGTGCACATAAATCATCACTGAAGACAAAATATTTGAGAACTTTAATCAAGAAATCCCACTCAAGTCTGTTAAAGGCTTTAGACATGTCCAATTTTAAAGCCATCCATCCTATCTGCCCTCTTTTCTTTTTCATAGAATGTATTATCTCTTGAGAAATAACAATATTGTCAATTATAAGCCTTCCAGAGACATAAGCTGCTTGATAAGGAAAAATAATTTTCTCCATTAAAGACTTGAGTCTTTGAACAATGAGCTTTGATATTATCTTGTAGGAAGTGTTGCATAGTCCAATTGGCCTGTAATCTGCAACACAAGAAGGGTTTTTCTTCTTAGGGATGAGAGAAATGTAGATCTTGTTGATCTGTCTCAGGATATGCTTTGTTTGAAAGAACCTAACAACCATCTGACAAACATCATCTCCAACAATACTCTATTGACTCTTATAAAAGCCTACTTGAAAACCTTCTGGCCCAGGTGCACTCCAGTTTTCCATACTTTTAAGAGTATCATGGATTTCATGAAATGAAGGAATAGCTGTGATCTGGGTATTATCTTCATCAGTAATAATAGAAGGAAGTAACAAGAAGAGATCTTCATTAATACTGACAAAAGCAGAAGTGCTTATTTCCTTAAAATGAGATGTGAGGTAATCTAACATATCTTGTCTTCTGTGAAGCCAGTTATTGTTATCATCCTGCAAAGAATCAATGTTGTTCCTCCTCCTTTTTTTGTTTATCTTAGTATGAAAGTACTTACTATTATTGTCCATGTCTTTAATAAACCGATGACTTGATTTTTGATGATAAAATTCACTTTTGTTCTTGTGTCATTTCTGCAGGTCCTTGCTAATGTTGAGTATTTGATTATGGTTGTGATTTGTAGGAGGCTGAGCTTGTAAAACATCAAGTTGTTGCTTCAACTCATCCACTTTATGATTAATATTACCAAAGTGATTCTTGTTCCAAAGAGAAAGTTCTTTTCTAGCTGAATGTAGCTTTTTAACTAGCTGATAACCTTCTGAACCTGTGATGTTTATCCTCTATGCTATTTCAATTACAGAAATATAGGTAGCATCATTTAACCAAGTAAGAAAGAACTTAAAAGGCTTCCAACAATTAGGTAAATTGGTATCAGATAAAAGCATTATAGGAGTGTGATCACTACCTACCTGAGTTAGGTGCTTAACTATAGAATTAGGATAACTTAAAGACCAGTTAACATTTCCTAGGGCCATGTCAATCCTAGACCTTCTAATGCCTATCCCTAAGTTGTTACTAGACCAAGTGTAGTCTTTCCCTTCATAACCAATATCCTCTAGACCACAACTATTAACAATATTATTAACAAACCCATCAGAAGAGGAGGAAGCTCTAGTATTATCATCATGGAGATGAAAGTTTAAATCACCAACTAGAATCCAGGGGCCACTGTGATTTCTACTAATTTGTTCAATGTAATTCCATTGTTCTTGTTTCCTATCAAAGTCAGGGTAACCATACATATAAGTAAGAAGATATTCAGGATATCTAGGATCATGTTGAACAATAAGATTAAACATGTTGAAACTAGAATCATGAAGCTCACAAGTAAAGCCATCTTTCCAAAGGATGAGTAACCCCCCAGATAAACCAACAGGTTCAATAAAGGCTTGATTTGGGTATTGGAAATGAGATATGAGAGGTTTACTTTTGTCTTTAGGAATTTTTGTCTCACAAATAAAGATTATGTCTGGGTTTTGAGTTCTAATAAGAACAGAAATGTGATCTCTGGTGGCAATGGTCTTAAGACCTTGAACATTCCAAGAAATTAGCTTCATGGAGATGTTGGAAAGGTACTTATGAAATAGAAGAAGTAGAGAAAGACAAAGGAAAACTAGAAATTTATAATAAAAACAGTGAAGAGAGTTGAGATGCCCCTTATTATTCCAAAAGACTCAAGCACATAAAAGAGATAAAAAGAGTATGACATGATTTAAATGCAAGCTAAAACAAGTTAAAGTAAGAAAAGAAATAGTAAAAGTAAGAGTTGAAAAAGAAAACCTAAATGAAATAGCAATATTTAAATGAGAAAAAAGACAAAGTATAATGTGAGAAAAGAGAGAGTTTAGAACCTGATTCCCTTTGTGTGATTGCAACAATTGATTATCTCTAGTTGTGATCTCTTGAGCATTTATTGGGGCAGAGAATGGAATCATAATGTTGATGTGTGTAGAAGTCTCAGAAGAGTGTGTAGTATTGGAAGTAGGCTCACCAACCCTATGACGCTTGCCAAGTCTGCTATCTTCCTCAGGTACGTTTTCTTCATTTTTAAGCAGAGAGTCCAAGTTGATAATTTCACCATCTTTTGGAGGGATGAAGACACTAGTTTTAACAAACTTTTTCTGATTCTTCTTCAGAGCAGAAGTCTTAATGGAAGTAGAATCATTATTTGCAGCTGCAGTTGATATGTTCTTACGAATGTTATTAATCTTTCCAACAAAATAAGGCTTCTCATGAGCTTTCTTCAAAAAAATTGCAGTATCTTTGCAGACAGCTTTTGAGTGATTAATTATATAGCACTCAGTACATATTCTTCTGGGTTGACGCTCAAAGAAGAACTGTTGCCACTTGGTAACTCCTGCATTGGTAGAACATTTCACACCCCTTCTCAAAGGCATTGAGAGATCAACATTGACACAAACTTTCACAGGAAAACCCCCAATAGGGATAACATCTTTTGGTTCAATAGCTACCACTTCACCCATAACTTTACCAATCTTAGTGACTGAGGTAACATTCATATGCTCCGGCAATAAGTACTTGAGTTGAATCCAGAAAAGTTGAAAACCCCAATGTTTATCTGTGTAAACCATTCCAGGAATATAGTCATGAACAACTAGTAGGTGTTTGTTTACACTCCAAGGCTGTTCATCAATCACTTTGTTGAGAAGCTCCAATTGATTAGACTTGAAGATCATTATGTTAATCGATTTCTTATTTAAATGTTTTGTCCATTGTGTCACCTAACTATATATACATATATATTGATTTTTCTTTTGCTTTTGATTCATAAGACATTTCAAACCTTGAACTGGTAATATTTTATTACATATGAGACTGTACTCCCCAAACCTTGAACTGGTAATATCTTATTACATATGATACTGTACTCCTTCTGTTAGGGTGAGAAAGTAAGTCATGATAAACACGTAAGTGCAACATAATTGTACTCATAACTACTAGTTAGGCTTCGTTGTTTCCCTAATAAAATTATTTTGATTCATTTATAGGAAATACAAGAAAAATCCGACCACCAGAGTTGCTTGTCATGGCACCAATGGAATTAACTTGGTTGTCATTTCTTGTTGCCTCACCACCCATATGATAGACTAAAGTGGGCCGGGTACTCGAGCAATAGTGCTTGGATCGTGTCCATTTCTCCTCCCCATTTCTCCATGACTCCATCACCATCAGCATCTTATGTTCTCTTGGTCGTCGATTGAACTCAAACCTTGCCACAAACAACAACAACATCGATGGGGTTCTGGTCTAGAGACGGTAATGAAGATGGAATCAAGTTTTGGGGGTTCTCGACATAATTAAATTTGGGCGAAAATTAATCTGAGTTGTTAACGCCGGTGGATACTTCAGGGATTGATACAGGCGTGAAAGAATATGGGAATGGACTAGTCAGATGGTGTTGGTTGCAATCTGAGAATCACTGTTCCTAATCACATAATTATCAGTTGAGTAATATGATTGCCACTGTGAGAAATTAACATGCATGTTAACTGATTGATGAAATTTCTCATAGGAATTTAGTTCCTTCCTCATGAAGGACGAGTTTCAATGGGATTATGTTAGGTATTGGAGCAAAATGCGATTGAATGGGATTAAAAATCTCTGGTCATATATGTTAACTGATTGATAAATTGTCTTTTCATGATTTCTGGCTAAAACCCATGTCTTTAAATGTTAAAAGTTTCAATATTCCAAACAATTTCAGTGAGATTTTGATTATATGACTCTGAACCCATGTCATTAAAGGAAATTGCTGCTCTTCAGTTGTCTAGTAATTTTGTGTTCACATTTTGTAATGAATTTTAGGTGTTGTAAGTGAGCGCGATACATATGGCTCTCTGCTTTTTGGAACCAGTAACCAGTGGAGGGCTAAACCAACAAAGAATGAGGGTAAGTGAAGCTTTTCCTTATCCTGCATCCGAATCTTTGTACTGTGACAGTGAAGAGCTGTTTGACAAATAAGGCGATTATTGCAAATGAGATTAATAATGAATCAATGATCAAGACTCTCTTTTGTTGGATGCTTAGTGCAATTACTAGAACACTTTGCAAAGAAGGCTATTATTGCCTTTCCCAGCTAATCTAGTAGCATGGGTTTCATTCATTGATTTGTCTCGTTATAGCTAATTTTTTGTGTAATAATGTTATGCAAATAGGGCAGTTGACACTGGACTATTTTTACATCTATCATTATGATTTGTGTATTACTGTATATATATGCTTGTGAAGTATTATAGCTAGTTAGCTACTGGTTGGCTGGCTAGGGGTCAAGTATCTACCAAAGAATTCAGAGGTTTAATTTTCTGCACCATGATAAAAAAAATCCGCCGTGGGAGAGTTGTTACCTTGTCTAGTTGTCTGTATTTGGTATTAATCATCTGTTGTGGTAAGCACGCTATTTCGAATTTGCGGCTTCTTGTAATTTTGGTGATACGATTCATGTATTTGAAACAATCATCAATATTTATTAAATTCAGGAGAAGAGAAAGGAGTGGGCACAGCATCGTTGACGTTATGTTTATTTAATTACCAGAACATTTGGCCTTGTGTCCAGAAGCTATAGGTTTACAAATCCGGGTCCATGTTATTATCTTTCTGTTCATTCTCATAACCATGTAGACATCATCTTCCATTGGTTAGGGACTTGCTATTTAAAGGATCTCTGAAGGGTTGCTGGTATTCATATTCAGAGAAAGACAGCCTTATTTTTCATGATATAGAAAAGGCAGCCTTGTTTTGTTAGGATTGTAGTGGGGAAATCTGTGTATTCCACTTTAACTTCCCCGTTAGCCAAAAGTCCTTTTACAGGTAACTCTTTAGCTGTGTACGTAGAGTGTGGACTCTGAATTACATTTATTCACACTTGGTCATGCACATGACTGCTTCTTGTTTGACAATGAGTAAACCTAACAAGTTGAAAAGCCAAATTACTTATTTTCGGTATCGGCATATATTGCTTTGTTTTGTGTATGTAAGGAGTATTGCTTGCTGAAAAGCCAAGTTTCTCCTGGAATGTTTTTTAGTTGTAGATTGTTAATTCCAGTATTTTCCTGTAACATGACTACACTTGGTCATCGTCTTATCATGGACTTTGTCTTCAATATTGTCATTATGTGATACGAGGTATGCTTACAGTAAGTTGTGTTTGATTCATTGCATTCTTGGCCAGAGTTTTGAAGCCAGTAAACAGCTGAGAGCTACCTCCAGAGAATGAAGATATTGCACATCTTTTGTTTGAGAAATTGACTGAGCTGAACAGTAGAACAAGGAGCATTAAGTGATTTTGATGGCTGAATATGAGCAGGCAGTGATGGTTGATTGAATTGGGTATAACCCATTTGCTGAAGGATGATAAGCCGCAAAGATTAGGAAGGATTTTGAATGCTAATGCAGATGGTGTTCACTGCGAGAACAGTTAGAGCCAGTGGAACATCTGAACTCAGTGAACTCGGAATGCGCAGCTTGGTGTTGATTACGCATGTGTCGAAAAAAAAAATGCTTTGTTTATTTGTCGGTTTCGTGGTGTATACGAAAGCATAGTTAAGCAGGTGATGTCATGAAAATCTATAGGCCAACGATTCCCATTCCAATATAAACTCTATTTCCATCTTTAACCAGGAAAGGGAAGTCCTGTTGGATTTTTATTTTTGTTTTCTGTTTTCGATCCGAACTCAAAAAGATATATTTATTCATATAAAAGCCCAGTACCACACACGGAAGGAATATATATGATCATGATAAGCCAAACACTAGAACACAAACGAGAACAAGAAGAAGAAGATCCGAAGATGAACGAGAATGGAACCATGAACGAAAACTTATTAGTGCCGTATCTGCCAGAAGAAATTATTATGGAAATTCATTCAAGGTTACCTCCTCAATCTCTCTTAAAATTCAGGTGTGTATCAAAATCTTGGAGCGTCCTATACAATAACCCTAAACTTGTCGACATGATGAAATTTAACTTCAATATCATGATTGTATATGACGACAATATGTACCGTATAGATAGCGAATCATTATCATCATTACTTGAAGGTATGGAGAGGATTCATTGCCCAGACCCAGAGTTTGAATATGGTTACAGTAGATCATTATCATTACTTGACGGTATGGAGAGGATTCATTGCCCAGACCCAGAGTTTGAATATGGTTACAATAGAACTGGTTTTGTGGGTTGTTGTAATGGCTTGTTTTGCTTACACATTAATGATCGGGATATTGAATTTAGTTTATGGAACCCATCTACTGGAGACTGCAAACGAATACCAAGTCCACCTGATTATATTATACATTCTTACTCAGTGATAGGATATGGGTTTGGCTATGACTCGAAAAGTGATGATTACAAGTTTGTATGTTTTACAACCGATTTACACTTGAACCTATCTGCAGTTCAGATCTATTCACTTAGATCGGATTCATGGAAACAAGTGAAACGAACTCATAATATCCCTTGGCTACTGTGTTTTCAAACCGATACACCCCAGTATGGGGTGTTTTGTAATGGAGCACTTCATTGGCAGTCATCCTCTTTATCCAAAGAGTTAATTGCTTTAGATATGACAGATGAGCTCATTCGAGGAATCTCACCACCAGAAAATTCAAATTTTGAGAAGCTCCGTGACACTAGGCGCATTGATGTGTTGGCGGGGCGTCTGTCTATGCTATACAGTATGGTTGATGGAAGATTATGGAAAGAAAGAGTCATGGACTAAAATATACAGCATTTCAAAACTAACATCACTACCCGAAAGTGTAATTAGTTTGTGCTTGAGAAGGTTCAAGTGTTTAAAAAGTGGAGAGATGCTATTAGAGGTTGGTTACAACATTTGTCCGTATCACCTGGCTTTGGTTTTATATGATCCAAAGAATGAAATGTCTACAACTTTGATACAAGATGAGGATGAGTGGGGTTCAAATGCACTATCATTCCATAGTTATGTGAAGAGCTCGGTTTCAGTTTCCTCGAAACTAATTAATACTCGCTAATTATCATGGAACTTGGTTTTTCCAAAACTGATCACCATCTTAACAAATATTATATTCATTCATTAATTTTCTGTAGCGATCGATGAACTTTGCCTATGAAATTTATTATACTATTATCAATAACATTTTTTTTTCTTTCTTTGCAATGAAGAATAAAACTTTGATCAGCAACATATCATTGGTGTTTTCTTGTCATGATCTCTCACTTATAGCTGGAGTTTTCTTTTCTTTGAATGAATTATTCCAGCTAAGCTAAGTAATCAGTGATAATAATAAAATAGTGGGGGGCGACAAAAGTAGTAGAGTGCATTGCATTATAGGCCAGCTACTTAGTGATTGTGATTAGAATACGAATGAAATCATATACTCCCACCTTGAATGGATCACCTCAAGTTTGCATTCCCTTGCAAAGGTTTCTGGGTCTGCTGATAGTCCAACAATGTCGCAACCATAATCAGCGGGGAATTCATCAGTTAGGTAAGAAGGAGACTCACCAGAAAAGGGATCAAGGTCCTTGACACGGTCTGGACCAAATATGGACTTCCTGAAGAAGCAAATATTTTTTCGCTAATGTCTTTCATCATCAAAATCTTAGAATTCCTTTGGTACTAACATTGACTTATAGTTCTGATTCTGAGTTAAGAATCACAGCTTTCCCTTGCAAATTATGTAGATGAGGTAAGTCGGTTAAACCATTTCCAAATTGTGCTTTTGTTCAGTTTCCATTTCATTGCAGCTTCCGGGGACTTGGAGCCAAATCATTAACAGATGATCTATAAGCCTATAGGCAAAATCACAACAATGATACAACGCATGTTCACCTAAAGGCTACTGATGCAATGAAGTGGCAATCCATACCAACATCGCATTAAATGGATAAATTTTTGATGAGGGTGTATTTTGAAGGGGGCATGAGGGACAAATGATATGTTGACACATGTCTTTGATATTAATGAATTATGTTTCCAAAAATATAAAAAAAAAATATTTTAAGAGGGAAAATTTGTTTTTTTAATTGGTGTTGGTATTTTTGAAAACAGAATTCATAAGAATCAAAACACTAGTTAGAGGTATCACAGCTAAACATGCACGTTGTAAAAGAATTGAATGAAGAGAGAGAATCGGGGAGACCTTGTCTAATACGTGAACATAATGCAATGAGGTGCCCGAAAAGAGAATTGCATGGAGAGAAAATAATTGATTCAACAAAAAGGATTCAATCAGATCGGTAAGTAAGCGCAAAAGAAAAAGGAAAACGTATTATATTTATATGGCCAAATTTATTTATTTTCAATACTACAATGAAACAGAGTTACAAGGGAGAAGAGAAGAGAGAAAAATGACCAAAACAACTTACTCCAGTCGAAGACAGAAAAAGAAGGACCAAAGCAACTTACTTCGGTCAACAGAACCGCTACAAGCATAAAACTTCTGTAGGTTAAAAGACAAGTTGGTACTGAGAACCTAACAACAGGACTGACTCAAAATTGAGTATAAAGAAACACTATTGCGTATTGACTATAATACCCCAGTTATAGTGTAGATTCTGAAAAATAGTGCCCATGAAAGATATGGTTGTAGAAATCTAATAGAATAAGAGTACCTAAATCTTCCTGATCAAACTTTCTTATAGGTAATCGGAGTTCTGGAATATACATTTATTTCTCTGTTTGCACACTCCACAAACAAAAGCGAAGGGGAGTCTTGAAATATACATTTATACGGCCAATTCCATTATGCCTTTGATGGGAGAGTGCTCGTTTCGCCTTACAGTTTTTTTTTGCCTATTTCCTACTTCCCGGCCAATTCCATTATGCCTATTTCTCTTTTTCTAGTTTTAGCGAACTACTCTGCCAGCTAGAAGCCACAATACATTTATTTTCTTTGATAAACATGACCTCGTGTCGTGGGTATTACCATAATTCATTAGCACCATGGATACTTGGTCTAGTTTTTGGTCATGATCACTGGTGTTTATTACTCAACATCTATTTACATGTACCCCGCAGGTTAACCCATGAAGTTTTCGTGCTTATATCGAATACTAATGTGATTAAATTTGCATGCACTATGGATATCATAGACTCGTGTCGTTCGAAAACGGTGACTCCCAACACCAGCCACTCTATACAATTGGATCGGTCATTGCTGAACCAAAACACCAGTGGTGAAACTTACAATTGTGAGAGCGGCGATATAGCATAGAAGTGTTATCTTTGTATGTTTCGGTACCAGCAGCAGCGGCGCTTTTTAGTAAATTAGATGAAGGACTTAGCTTCTGGGTTAGAGAAAAGCCGAGAGGTTTTAGTGACTCGTTGTGGTATGAAAGTTGATTTTGGAGTTGGGTACTGCTCGTCTGCTGGCGGCCAAACTACTCTTTTAACAGAGGAGGAGAAGACTGTAGAAGAACGAAGAAATATCATACCCAGACGCACTTAATATATGCGCCCCATAAGAGGCGGTTGTATAATTCACGCCCATCTATACGCGGCTAATAGGTCCGCTCCATCAACAAGCATGGTTCCTATCTCCTCCCCGAGTCTGGCGTGAATTATACATACGCCTCACATCAAGCGCCCATTATACCTGCGTCACACTTAGACAGTCATAATAAACACGCTTCATCAACAAACGACCATAATACATGCGTCCAAATTCAAGCGTTGGTATAAGGTCCGCCATACTATATTTTAGTCGCCTACCACTGTGGTGCACCTCAAAAAAAGCTAAATTAATTTGACTTTTAATATGCGATTTGGTCTTTAGTGTGGCTCATGACTGTGGTTGCTCTAAAGACTAAAACAATACCCAACAAGTTTTACTTCAATTTTGCATTGTACAAACTTTTTCTACATAGTGAGGAACAATGAAAGTGCATTTGTCACGGCCATCATGGTACAGTCGTATCAGTCATTGTTTGATTCCTAAACATTTACGAGTAATGAGTTTCATGCATGCTAAGTAAGCAAAAATAAAAATCTGTCAGATGATCTACGTATACGACCATACTAGTGTCTAGAAGACAATAGTGTCACCTAAACCTCTAGCATGATTACACAATATATCGACATGTGAGCCACTCTAGTCACTATCGATGTATTGAGTTGGATTGCCCACATGTATCTATAAGCCCACATAGTAAGAAAATAGGAAATTGGGAACTTATTGCATCTTAAGCTTATTTCTAGACTCGTATAAAAATGGAAATAATATATGCGTTCTATAACTGAGACTGTAAGTCTGTACTCTGTAACCTGTCAAGTGAGGACAAATTTATAAATGAGTGGACGATACCATTGAATAGTTAGAAGCGCCCTCATATCTGCCGTGGGTGGACAATATCATTTGTATTTAATAAGAAGAAATGGTAAGAACCAGCTATTGATTCCCATGTCAGGTTCTTTTAGGTTTGTTTTTGCGTGAAATTCTTTTCTGCACACTGCTTTCTACAGGTATTTAGGTGTTATGGTGGTGTTTCATTTTTATTTTATTTTTTTGATAGTGAGGCCTATTGCTAGCACATGGTTAAAAAAATCTGTTTGACATACCTGGTGGCATGGCAAATGAGTTGCGCCACTACGGAAACTGAGCGTCGTAGTTTTAACAGACGAAATTTATTAAAGCAATGGCGACAATGTGAATATCGCCGGCGTCATAGGTACCATCGCTCGATTTTCGTTATATCGCTCGTTTGACACTATATCGCTCAACGGCTATATTATAACGGCTATTTCCCCCCTTTTTTTGTATATACGCCCATATACTTCTTCAAAACACTCACACCTACTTCTGCATATATTTTACCAATTTTTGTATTTGTATCCACAATTTTAAATTTCATAATCATCAATGGCGAGATCCAATATATGAAGAGAGGAATGTTATTATGAATCATCTTATATTACAGCAACAACTGCATCAGAGGAGGTTGCAAGAACCTGGCGATGAGGAATCTGGAGATAATAAACTAATCGACACTCTGATGTTTATACATTCGGGCCAAATACCTAGTGTTCTAGAGACAAAAGAAGTATTATCGAGAAGATATACGTATTGAGGGAGGGAATTTTACAACCAGAAGCTGATGCACGGTTATGTTCTTCCCAGTTGTGTGTACTCTGACCAAAATTTTGAAGGTTGTATACAACCTCAATTTAATTATTAGTTTGACGCACTAAATATTAAAAGTCATAGTCCTGAACAAAAAGTTACTTCGGCTTTAAGGATTCTAGGTTATGGGCAAACCAGCGGATGCTAACGATAAGTACCTTCGTATGGGTAAGACAACTTCTTTCACTTACCTTTCATTGTTTTGTGAAGTAATGATTAATCATTTTGGGCTAACATATTTACGAAAACAAACCGAGGAAGATGTTAGACAAATATTGAAGGAAAATGAGGAAAGAGGATTCCCAGGAATGCTAGGCAGTCTTGGTTAATTATATGCATTGGGTATGGCAAGGATGCCATGATTATTGGGCTGGTCAATATAAGGGTCATATCTGAAACCAATCGTTATCCTTGAAGATGCTGCTTATTATGATTGTTGGATATGACACGCTTTTTTCGGTCTTCTGATTCACAAATGATATTAATGTTTTGCGCAAGTTTCCTTTGTTTGAAGATATGAACTATTTTGTCCCCGAGTCTGTTTCATGATCAAAGGCCATCAGCACTCGTGGGTATTATCTTGCGGATGGTATGTACCCAAAATGGTCAACTTTGGTTCAATGTTAACACCAGCCCCATGTCGGTGAATTGGGACATTCATACGGGCATTTCAACAAACGCCAAATGGCGGGGAAGAAGGATGTGGGATGCACTTTTAGAATTTTAAAGAGAAAGTTCGCTATCATTTATGGGCCATATTGTAGGTTGAGTCATCGTGAAATGCACAAGACTATGCTCACTTGCATTATTCTACATAACATGGTAATTCAGAAAACCCATCACGATAAGGAGTGAACTAATTATGAAGATGAAGATCTGAGGCCTGAGATTCAACCACAAAAAGGCGTGTATTTGTACCATAAGTAAAAATACCACATATTGGGCCAGAATGTTGCCCAAACCACTGTTCAGCTGTCATCCAAGACCGCTAACCAGTCAACCAAAGCATCCCACCAGCTTGCCCAGTATTTCATAAATTCAATGACCGGTCAATGGTCAAAGTCAACTCTCTGTCAATGGTCAAAGTCAATGATAAAAGTCAACAACTGGTCAACGGTCAAAGTCGACCATCAGTTAATGTCAAGGCCGTGATGCCAATGGTGCTGCCATGCAGTTTCCATCCATGTTTCCAATGGTGCTGCCATGCAATTAACACTCATGTTGCCAACGGTGTTGCCAACCAATTTCCAGCTAAGAACTCTATTGTATTGCCAGCCAGTCTCTACATGTGCCATCAGTTGTGCTGCCATCCAGTCTACCAGACATTATGCATGCCATCCAGCCTTCGTCCATGCTGTCGGCCATTATGCATATCTGCCAGTCAATCCAGTCTGCCAGCCATGTATGCTGGTCAATCCAGTATACCAACCATTATGCATGCCAGTCAGCCTTCATCCATGCTGCCAGCCATTATGCATGTTTTCCAGTCAATCCAGTCTTCCATCCATGTCTTCCAGTCAGTCCATCATGCAGAATTTTACATGGAGGCATACAATATTAGTTTGAACTGTTGATTTGTTTGTAGTTTGTTTATTCAATATTAAGTTAATGAGCAAAACTTATTTAAGTAGACTAAAATAACATTTCAAATTAATAAACTTTTCATTTCAAACTAATATTAAGTAGAATGCAACAACATATCAAATTAAAATGCAACATTTCAAATTAATACATCAATTATCTAGAGGATTTACTACATCGTCATCATCACCACCAGGTTGGTTGTTATTAAATCCATCTTGTTGTTTACGTTGTGCTTGAATCCTGTCAAATTTGATTTTCCACATATATTTTTGCTGGGAGTTCATAATTAGAGTGTCAGCTTGAAGAATGTTATGCTTGTCATAGTCATTCACATTTTATTTTATTTTGAGAAAGATGACTTTTCTTATTCTCTCTATTTTGAAATTTCCTACTAACCGCTCTTTGCTTCTCCACGGTCTTCTAATGTTCCATAAACTCTGCCATGTTAAATCCATAGAAGCTTCCACCTTCTTGAGCTAATTTTATAGCAAGCCTTGCTATGTTACTTCCTAGAAGTTTTTTATTGGCATCATCATTATTGAGAACTAAGTTGACATTTGAGTTTCTTGGGGTATCTTGTGAAGAATTCGATGGACCTATTGAAAATGGTGAAGAATTGTATGGTGACCTTTCAGGTACTTGTTGTTTAGCTGATTACACTTCTTCAAAAAGTTGGGGTCTAACAACCACACCTAATATTTCGTTTGGAAATCTGAATAGACAAACTCCAACCTACTTTTAAGAGAATCAACTAGACAATCATTCTCAATCTAGAGAAAAGTCTATCAACGAATTTTATATCTCTATCTATCAATTCAATTCGCAATCATAAAATAGGAATTTGCGAGCCCGATTTAATATAATAGAAATAACTTGAACGATACCAAAGACCGATGTTCAAGGATCAATCAATTTCAATCCAATTGATCGATTCAACGCACAACTTATGATATTTTTATTATATAACAAAATATAATGTGGAAAAGAAATAACACAGACAACAAAAATTTGTTAACGGGACCTAGTCCATTTTTGAACACCACACTGTATTAAGCCGCTACAGACACTAGCCTACTACTAATGAACTTAAGATTGGAATGTAGTTGAACCCTAATCAATATCATACTGATTCAAGGTACAATCGTGCTCCTTATGTCTCTGATCCCAGTAGGATATTACGCACAATTGATTCTCTTAGCTGATCTCACCCACAACCAAGAGTTGCTACGACCCAAAGTCTAAGACTTGATAAACAAATCTGTCTCACACAGAAAAGTCTATTGAAATAGATAAATCTGTCTCCCACAGAAATAACTACGAGTTTTGTTCCGTCTTTTGATAAATCAAGGTGAACATGAGCCAATTAATATACCGGACCTATATTCCTGAAGAAAAGCCTAGAAATATCAATCACCTCACAATAATATTAATCGATTAACAAAACAAGATATTGTGGAATCACAAATGATGAGACGAAGATGTTTTTGACTACTTTTCAATCTTACCTATCGGAGATAATTCTCAAGAAAATCTTAACGGATATAATACTCAATCACGATAGTAAAAGTAAGATCGGAACATGCAACTATAGAGAAAATAGTTGGTTCTGGAATCACAATCCCAATGAAGTCTTTAAGTCATTAACCTACAGGGTTTCGTGAAACACCTAAGGTTAAAGGAGAATCGATTCTAGCTTATGAAACTAGTATCACATAGAAGGTGTGGGGATTAGGTTTCCCAGTTGCTAGAGTTCTCTTTTATATAGTTTTCAAATCAGGGTTTGAAATCTAAATTACATTGCTAACAAAGCATTCAATATTCACAATTAGATGAAATCCTTATTAGATTCAAGCTAATATATTTCAATTGTTAGATCGCACTTAGCCTGTTATACATAAATGAAATGTACCCTTATTTTGGTTTATGTAACCATACCTAAACGTGTACACCATGTTGGATCAACAGTAGTTAACCAAGGTTAGCAATATGAACACTCTCATATCAACCTTATTCATCTTAACCATAACTATTTCAAATGACTCAAATGAAACTAGTTAAAATAGTTGTTCAATTGCTATATTCTCATAGAATATACAAGAACACAAATGAAGCAAAATCGTTTTTATTCACTCGAATCAATTCATGAACAATATAACCACATTTTGAAAAGAATGCATTCCTTATTATATAAATGTGTTAGAGCATTGCTCGGTTGAACCCACTTGCGTTGGTATGTCAAGTTAGTTGACAATTTTAGTTTCCAAAATGCATTCTTGATTTAGCATACTAAAGATAGTTTCGGACTAGTTTAGGTCTAAGAAGTTGAATCGAAGCTATCCTTAAAGGATGAACATTGAAGACTACAAGAAGACATCAACAAGTACTTCATCCACAAAGGTATGTAATTGATTTCATTTGGATCCTTGTTTAATTCTACCTTTCTAATCTATCGAGATAAATGATCACTCTATGGAACAATTCCTATGACGGTAATGTATATATACTTGAGGTTATTTGATTCATGACTTTGGTGAAAATAACCTTTATCTCTATAGAGGATCTCATGTTATAGTGAATGAGCTTACGAATTCAACGAGCCAAGAATCACTCAATTCCGAGTTATAACGATGAAGTTATGAGTGATTTATTAAAGTAACAATTATAAGTGTTGCTATAATTATTACAGTTCGTTAGTAGGAAACAATCCATGGACTGTGTGTAACGGTTCACAGACTTGGGACCAATTACGTGACTAAAAGGCATTCTTGGTTAAGTTGGTGATGTTTCCTTATCTAGGCAAGATGGCTATTAATCCAAACATATTTTATTACCATATTAAAGTGTTTGTGATAACTTTTAATTCCTGCCTAAGTTAAAATGTGATTTATTCACATAAATACAATATTTGCTAATTAATTATTTTGGCAAGAGTTGTAACTTAGGAAAGACTCTCAAAATTAGGAGAGTCTTGAAAAATAAAAATAACTATGCTTAGATTTCAAGCTACCTTTTCACTATAAATAAAGGGTTCGTGAGTGTTACACGTTTTCATCCCCTTTGGAAAATTGGTGTTAGCTTCACAAGGTTGTTTTACATGTCTTCTGTTCTTCGTGAGCAAGAGTGAGATAAAAAAAATTGTATTGGGGATCACAAAGCCGAGTTGGATTTAATCTTCGTGATTGATTATACAACTTATAATCTAGGTTTTTCGCCTCTTGTCTATTCTAAGGTTTTCTCTTCTGATATAAAATCATTCAAGAGTTGTTGATCATAGACCCTAGGTTTTGATAGATTTCAGTTTCTGATCGTATACCAATACTTGTTAGTCGAAATCGGAAGATAGAAAGAAAACTTCGATTAAGAAGTTTTATACAAGAAAACTCTAGATTTATTCTAGTTGTTCTTGTTGTAGAATAATTAGGTTTCTCTTTCGTTTCTTGAAGAGTGCAATAATCTCTAATCTACAAGTTTGTTTTGATACTACTTTTACCTAGTAATTATTTTTATCAAAATAAACACAAGATTTCCAAAACCTTGATTTACATCTAAAGGGAATTCAAACCGGTGTTTTGAGAAAACAAAATATCGAATCATATCAATCGTGTTGTTGTATCTTCTAAAGAGAGCCTTGGGTTCTGCTAGAAGATTTACGAGAAGAAATCCTAAAGAGAATCGGTGTTCTTCTAGGAGTTCTATAATAATATAGTTGAAGTGGGTATTACATCTATTATGAATAGGTTGTTGGAAATTCGTGTAACAATTTATAATCAGTGTGTGTTTATTCTGGACTAGGTCCCGGTGGTTTTTCAGCATTTACGGTTTCCTCTTTAATAAAATTTCTAGTGTCTGTGTTATTTCTTTTCCGCATTATATTTTATTTATATAATTAAAATAATACAGGTTGTATGTTAATAAATCATAGTTGTTAAATCCGACCTTGTTTGTTGGATAAGACTTGATTTATCTTGAACACTTGATTTTGTTATTTTCACATTGTTAGACCAGTCCGGACTAATCCTGTTTCAAGTGGACACCGTGTTGAAATATTCCTTTAGTGATTGTTGCTTAAAAAGGTTTATACATGGTGGATATTGAAGAGGTTGTGATTAACACAAAAGATTTTGGTTCATGAACTTCACACTAAAATCATGTTTACAGACTTGCTTATGTTTAACCATTGTGTTGAGTAAGAGATAAACTCTTTATTCTTTGATTGAGTTTTCACTCTCGGAATATTATTGAGGTTTCATCCAAATAGATTGCCAAACGAAATATTGGGTGTCGTTGTTATACCCCCGCTTTTTCAAAATATATTTCTTCATAACAAAACCGATTTAAGAACTTTAACCATTCAAGTACTCAAACGGGTACGCATACTTGAAATAGATGACCAAGTTTGGTTTTCGCCAGTATGCGAACGGGTACGCATACCTCCAAACCAAGCAGAAAATTCCGGACATAAACCTACACCAGTATGCGTACGGATGCGCGCACTTAGGTTCCCGAACTTCTCAAACCAACGGGTACGCATACGACTATGCATACTATGGTTCCCTGATATGGATCACACATATTCAAGAGTTCACAACATATTTATAATCCAATGTTGGTTAAGTATTCTAAACTCTTATTTCAATCATTGAAACTTTCTTAGAGGATGGCAATAGCCGTTTTCACACACTATTAGCATCAAAGAAATTTTCAAGTTATTGAAATAATCATAGCGAAACATTCCAAGTCTACACCAAATGATTGTATCACACAAGCCATGTAAGATGTTACTCGGCGATTTTCACATGATCATCTTTTGACTTTCGACAAGAATATAAGATAAACTTGGTTGAAGTGAAATCTTACCAACATATATTTCGAGAAATATGTAAGCGAGTTAAACTCAGCACGAAATCTCAAATGTGTATAATCGAAAACTATAGTAATACGACTTATGTCTCAATATGGGAGATAGAGTAGAAATAGACTTTCCAAGTGATAGATGAGTTTTAGTCTCCACATACCTTTTGTTGATAAAGTTCCACAAACTCTCCTTAGAAGTTCTTCGTCTTCATTTGATGAACATCGTGAAGTCTAATGATCAACTACACAATCTATCCTAGTCCGAGACATCACTAGAAGTAGACTAGAAATCAAGACTTATAGTTTTGATCACAAACATTGACAAACAAGCTTGAGATAGAAATACTTGCGAGTTCGACCAAGCAGTGTGCTAATAATCTCCCCCTTTGTCAATTTTAGTGAAAAAACTATCAATACATATGGATTACAAAATAAATAAACTTTGTAGCTTCTCATCCAAATGCTTGATTTCCTTGGTTCTTCAATATTACTCGAAATCTTCGTCACTTCCAAGTACCCCCAATGATTCCAAATGTGTTCAACTCCACATCATTGTTGTTGAATATCCGTAGATATAACAATGAGAAAACAGTTGCACTTAATCATTGTTATACAGTATCATAGTATCATTATACGGCATCAAATTCCAATTGTATCACAACTTTGACAATAATACTATGGTGATATGTATCGCTCCCCTTAGTCAATACTTCATCTCACAATGAAAACCATTCCCCTTACATAATGATCCGTAAACCATATGTATTTTTAGTGTGAACTACACATTAATTCTCCCCCTTTTTTATCAATATAAATTGGCAAAGGTACGAAAACTAGTGGGATCCTCATGAAATTTTCATAGAGATACTTCATGACCAAAATAGAACAACATACCAACTTGTTTAGATGACATCAAGTAGCCGAAACTAAATGTATTCATCAAGGAGTTTATAAAGATACAAGATAACCCCTACAATATTCCACAGCCGCACCCCCCACAAATATTTGGCAATTAAGCACAAGTTCAATTAAGAACTCCCCACCCCACCCCCACCCCCCATAAAATGTCATTCCCGGAAGAACAACAAGAGAGAATTTACTTTTACAAGAAAAGAAGGATTTTTTTGGACATTAACAAATCACATGAAACATGAATCTATATCCATAAATCTCAACTGAATTAATCACAAGGAAAATGATCAATTCAATTGGTCATGCTCAACATAAGAAAACTTATGGAGCAACGCATTATATACACAAAGATGTGGATCATGGAAGGACAAATACAGCGGAATAATCAAAGATTCATTCTATTTTTCATCATTATTTCCACAATGAAATATAATATACTTAATATTTGTAAACAAAAGTTCATCCTTTCTTCTATTCAAAATTAAAGTTCATTCTATCTTTTATCAATACTTTCTTATCGACATATAGTAGAGTTAACTTTTGAAAAAATATGGGACAGTTAAGTTTCACGGACGTAAACAACATATCTCATAACAATTTGCAATATATGAAACCATAAAGATTAATACTGCAAAAATCATCTTCCAAATAAACTTTATAATTTAAACAAATAAATCTAAAAACATTGCAAGATGAAAATGTTGGCAATAGCTATGTGTACTCACAATAATGGTTATTCTAAACCCTAGCTATCTTTCTTAAAACACAAGAATAAATTCTCATATGAAGTTTCCTAGTAAAAGATTAATGTTCTTTGATAACTTCATACCTTTTAATGAATCCATCATAGAAGGTGTCGCTGATTTCCTTGACTCTCTTGACTGTTGAAACTCCATGTTCATGAGTTATAACAATAATTTTGCGATCAACGACACGAGCAAGTTGTCTATACTTAACACAGTCTACGATGAGAATCTTCTAAATTTGTATCAAGATCTGTTGAGTAGCAAGGATTCTGGCCTGACCATATAAAAGCTGATTTATTTGCAGTTGAAGATTTGCAAACTCGACCTTTGAATCATCCTGAAAACGAGATAAAGTTATTTGAGCATTACTCGGTCGAACTCACATGCGTTGCTATCTCATGCATTTTTGTCAATATTAGTGATCAAAACTATACGTCTTGATTTCTAGTTTACTTATGACTAAGTCTCGGTCTAGGATAGTTAAGTATAGTTGAGCTACATACTCCATGGCGATTATATTACGAAGACGGAGAACTATTCAAGGAACCAGTGGAACTTCATCCGACCAAAAGTATGTGGAGACTTGAACTTATCTAGCACTCAAAAGTATATCTATCTCCTATTCTTGAGACAACAGTCATATAAGTATGATAGTTTTCATACATACACATTTGTTATTTCTAGCCGAGTTTACTCACCTATCTTTTTATCGAAATATGTATTGGTAAGATTTTTATTTAACCACTTTTCATCTTTACCCGCGATGAAAGTCATGATGACGTTTCAATCTTGAAAATAGCTTTGATGATGATAGTCGATTCTTATGTCTAACGACTATTATAACATTATAGAAGAATGTTTCAATGATTGAAATGTAGAGTTGAGATTACGTAACTATCTATGGATATAAGCATATATAGTATGTTCGCACATTAGTGTATAAATCCATGTACCGGAAACCAAGTGCGTTCATATGAGTGCATGCAGTATTGGTGAAGGAGACAAGTTGGATACGCGTACTGGCTGAAGTTTTCGAACCAAAACTTTCTGCTGAGTTTGTAGTTTTCAAACTAGTAAACTAATCACCTTAGGTACGCATACCCGTACATGTAACCACGAAAGTTTTCGAACTGAAAATTTCTGCTGAGTTTGTAAACTCAAATCCGGTAGCTAAGGTACACATACCCGTACGTGTACCCAAGATGGTTATATTTCTCAAATCGGTATCTCATGAACTTAAACAATAAATCAATGAGGAATGCAATCTTTGCAAACCATGGCTATATTGTTCATGAATTTATTCGAGTTAATCAAACAGATTTTTTTTCAATTGTGTTTATGTACAAAGATCTAAGCAATTGAACAACTCTTCAACTAGTTCTTTTGAGTCATTTGAACTAATTGTCAAGAAGATGAATATGGTTGATATGAAAGTGCTCATATGGATAACCAATGGTTAACTATTTTTGAACCAACCAAATGTACATGTTAAGGTACGGTTACTCAAACCTAAATAAAATACATTTCATTTGTGTGTGACAAGCTAAGTTTTCATTTAACGGTTGAAAGATATTAGCTTAGATAAATAAGGTTTTACATATAACGATGAATATTGAATGCTTTGTTACCAATGTAACTTAGATTACAAACCCTAATTTGAAAATTATATAAAGTAGATGTATAGCAACTGGAAAAACTAATCCCAACACCTTATGTGTGATACTTTTTCTAGAGTCGATTCTCCTTTAACCGTAGGGTTCTTCTCGAGACCATGTCGGTTAACGACTTAAAGACTTCATTGGCGATCCGATCTTACCATTTTCTATCGTATGAATTCAATTGAATAATTGGCTTGAGATTATATCTCCAATAGGGCAAGATAAAAATAAATCACAAACATCTTCGTCTCATCGTTTGTGATTCTGCAATATCTAGTTTCGCTACCATACGATTTAGATTATTGTGAGATGATCAATAATTTTAGGTTGTTATTCAGGAATATAAGTCCGGGTTATTGATTAGTTTTTGTTCACCTTGATTTTATCAAAAGACAGAACAAAAATCGTAGGTTTATCTGTGGGAGACAGATTTATCTATTACCGTAGACTTTTGTATGATACAATTTTTTTAATTAAATTCTTCGACTTTGGGTCGTAGCAACGCTTGGTTGTGGGTGAGATCAGCTAAGGGAATCAAATGCATAGTATCCTGCTGGGATCAGAGACGTAAGGAGCGCAACTGTACCTTGAATTAGTATGATATTGATTAGGGTTTAACTACAGTCCAGACCAAAGTTAGTTTGTAGTAGGCTAGTGTCTGTAGCGGCTTAATACAGTGTGTTGTTCAATCTGGACTAGGTCCCGGGGTTTTTCTGTATTTCCGGTTTCCTTGTTAACAAAATTTCTGGTGTTTGTGTTATTTCTATTCCGCATTATATTTTGTTATATAATTGAAATATCACAGGTTGTGCGTATCGATCAATTGTGAAATCCAACCTTTGGTTGTTGATTGGAAATTGATTGATCCTTGGATATTGGTCTTTGGTACCATCCAAGTTTATATCTCTTGTATTTGATAAAGACTCACAGATTTCTATTTGCTTGAGTATAGATTAAATCAAGAGATAGAGATATTAACTCATTTATATATTTTTTATTAAGATTGAGTCTGACTATCTAGTTGATTCTCTTAAAAGTATATTAGAGTTAGTCCATACAAATTGCTAATCTAAATATTTGGTGAGGTTGTTAGACCCCCGCTTTTTCAAAATCCATGATAGATTAATCAGTCTAGAAGCTGCGCTCTTTCCTTGCAAGCATCTTCTTCATAACAAATTCTTGAATCGAATCACTTTCTTGAGTGTCCTCCTTCATGTCAAGACTCACAATCTCTTGAGATCTTGAAGATTTCTCCATATAATTTTTGTTAGGGATGGAATAACACAATATAAAATATAAATATATATATATATGTTTGAAAATAGGAGAAGGAATCCCTTATTATAGAAACCCTATGAACTCAAATGAAGAGGACACGAACGTTCGTGGACCGGTCACAGAAGAGGGAAGGATTTAGAAAAAATCCAACACAAGAAAAACATAATATTTGTTAACACGGCTCAATAATTTAGAAAACTTCTCCTCAAATTAGGGCACGAGATACTATTAGAGCATTTCTCGGTTGAACCCACCAAGCGTTGGTATGTCAAGTTTGGCTGTCATATTTTAGTGAAGCAAAACTCATTTAAGAGTCGCTTGATTTAAATGTACTAGAGTCAACTTCGTATAGGTTAGCTTGAAAGTATTAGGATGAGACATTACAAGTATTGAGAAGACTTGAAGAAGTGAAGAAGAACAGAGCTACAAAGACAACATAATCCTTCCACTTGAGGTTAGTGATATTTGACTTGAACTGTTTCATTCCCTAACGTATCTTTTAAGTCGTGCATATTGAAAACATAAAACTGTGAAGCATGAACACTCTAGATAGACATAGTATTAAGGAATACAATATGAAGTTTTTTACTTAACCATTAAACTTTGTATATAAGACATCGACATAATCGTATGAATGCTATTGTGATTATGTATGGGTATGAGGTGAGGAATTCATCATAGGGAACAATGTTTACATGTGTTCTAAGGAAGTAGGTTCATGATATGTGTTGTGAACCGAAAAGGAAATCGCTGGGCGTTATTGGGGATGTTCTTTATTGCATATCTTATGAACGACCAATATGTGTGAATTAGTATAACCGCTCACGACTTGTTTGCGTTCTTGGTAGAACTATTCACATGAGACCTGACTTGTGTATTGGTATGACTTTTATTAGTGAAACCGATCTTAATTAATCACATGGGGTATGATCGAGTTGTGTATGTATGAACTTGTTACTAGGAAGAGGGGAACCGATCCTAGTAAAAGGTGCAGTGCATCACAAGGGGAACCGATCCTTGTATGAGGTGCAGCAAGGTTTATGGAAGAAAGGGGAACCGATCCTATGAACATGTGCAATAAGTTTTTGGGAAGGGAGAACCGGTCCTATGGACATGTGCAGTGCATACAAGTTAGATACCAAATATATGTGGGGAACCGATCTTAGTACCTAGTCAGCCGTATCTTTGGTAAGCTAGTGTAACTATGCACAATACTCACATGGAGGTAGAACCGAAACTTGTTTTGGTAGAACCGTAAACCCATGAGTTGTGATTGAGTGGAACTTGATCAATCACATAGTTCTTTAAAGTCAGATGAACCAATTCTAAACTTGTTTGGAAGTGTGGTAAATTGGTTTCAAGTGAGCAAGCATGGTAAAGACTTGCAATAGTAAGATGTCATCACTCTTTGAACACGGTGCATTAATGCTTATTCTATTTTGTTCAAAGATATTCCTTAAAGGCTAAGAAGGAAGTAAATCCCAAGATCGAATTAATTAAGTTAAGAATCTTTTTAATTAAGGGTTTTTAATTATATATGGAAAATAATAATTAGTAATGTGCATTTTCTAATTAAAGATTTTCCAAGGAGATTTTGATCACATTTTTGGACAGTGCATTCACAAGAATTATGAAAACCAAATTTGGGTAATTATGAAAAATATCTTGAGAATATTTTCGGTTTTGTAAATTCCTTGGTGTCCAAACTTCCTTGTCTATAAATACTTTGAGTTTGCATTTCTAGAAAACTAATCCTGCGTAACCCAGACTTACTCTTTTGTCTTTGTTACTGGTGAAGCCGCCTATCGAAGAGGAGAGTAATCTAATTAGGTGAAATCACTTACGGACGCTCAATTTAAAGTCTTATTTGGGATTGAGAAGCTCTAGCGCGACCTGTTGGTGGGAAACTAGATATTTAGGTTTATCTTTAGTTTTCGTATTGATTTCATTGACTAACGGTGGTTGAATCTTGATTGCACCTAGTTTGTTTATGCTTGAGAATCTTCTCTTATCATATAAGATTCACTCAAACTAGTTCAAGGTTTCGACAGGGATCTTTAGACTGTTGTTAGATCTAAAGACGGTCTTGTGATAATCTATTGTTAATACACTCCGTATGGTGTGTGATTGATCACAAGAGATTCAAGTGATTGTGTGCAGGTGTTTATTGAAGATCTAAGAAGATTTGAAGACAAAGAAGATATTGAAGATTTCTTACTTGGTGTTTTTATAATCTTTGGTGTGCACGATACTTGTTTGGAAAAAATAGGATCCAATTAATAATCGTTTTATCCTTGTGGTAGATTGGATTGATTAATTGAGGAAGATCGGCATCAACACATATCACTTCATTGAAGAGTGTTGTTGGCTTAATCATAGTGATTACCTTTGTGTGATTAAACGTAAGATAGATCTTGGAACCTGGCAAAGGAGTTTATGTTATGATAAACAAGGGAACCTTTGCTCAACTCATATCACTTGGTTGAAGAGAGTTGATACCAAACAGATTTGTTATTCCTTTACTATTTGGAATACGAACCAAAGGAATTGGTTCAAGTATGTGACTAGTTTACAGGTTGGAGGTGTGGGAATACAGACGGAACTAGGTGAACTATAGGTTTAGTTGCTTGGTCTCAACTATACGAAGTTGTCTTATTTTGTATAGCGGCTTAATCCTGGGAGTATTCAATTATGGACTAGGTCCCGGGTTTTTTTTTGCATTTTCGGTTTCCTCGTTAACAAAATCTTGCTGTGTCATTTACTTTATATTTCCGCATTATAATTGTTTTATTATAATTAAAGTAAATTGCACAAACTTTAATTCCTATTTACTTGATACGTGAATCCTATTGAGTTTGGTTAAGTCCGAACCTTTGTATCAAGTAAACACACTTTGTTGTTGTATTGTCTCGATCTCATATCCATAGACGATCACACAAAGTGTGAACCAATTTTTTTGTATTGTATCGACTCAGTCTATAGACAATCACTTTCAGGGAAAGGACTTATAGGAAGGTAAAGTTATAGCTTGAGGTATATTTGGGCTACCCTCACCTTTTCAGATACGATCAGCAAGATCGAATGATTTAGATAATTAGAATAAAGATGCATAAAAACATACAAATATTCTTGAGACTCCCACATCATCATCCTTGCAACTCTCAAGATAGATACAAAGATTGGATTACCTGAAATCAGGTAAATGAGTGAGAAGTATTATCACTATGAGTTATAGGAGATGAGTTGTACAAATCTTTTGTGCATTTGTATCGAGTATTCCCTCTTTTCCATTGATTATAACTAATTCCAAAAGAATTAGTCATAAATCATTTTAAAATCCATTGGAGGTATTTTTTCGAGGACTAAGTCTAGGACCTCTAGAGATTGGCTCCAGAGAAGAAGAGGTTAAGGACTTCCATATTCTCGATTTAGACTTGCCATACTTGTTCTTATAAGTACATTTAAGGTGTTAATTCGTGTCACAAGAATTTATACTATTAATAAAAACTTGCAACCTGTGACGATTTCTTGAAGAGAGAGCATTCTTATAAGAATTCTGGTTTTCTGTAGGAAATCAATTCACTGCAGATGTCGACAGACGATTTACTTCATTGACAGTAGAAAGAAGCAAATAATGAAGATCTGAGATTTGTTTCTTTCTATCAAAACAATGAAGAGCAAAGTGATTCTTTTTTCCATAGATTGAACAACATCGTGGATTGGAAACATAATTGCCTTGACACATAACCTCTTCCGGCACATGCGAATTTTAAAAGTGAGTGACAGTATGTAAAGCCTTGGAGGGAATTTTCTTCACACTGGGTAAACCCTTGTGATTCTCATAAGAAGTTATAGAGGATGACTTACTCACCAAAACAGAGTTTTCCCTTTTCAAGGAGTTACACTATTATTGGGCACATCGAATCGATGCAACAAGTTTATCTTTATTAACATGATGACTCTTTATTTATGATGAATGAACCTTGATTAAACGTTCTTCTCTAATTGAGTTCTCTCTAACCGTATTTTCAAGCATACTAATCTTTTCACGTTGTAGAGCAGTTTCTTGAACAAATTTTTCGATATTTTTAGAGAGATATTCAATAAAGCAATAGAGTTCACGTTCTCTTTCAAGAGATTTCTCAAATTCATCCATGAGATGATCATTCTGTTCCTCAAGATTCTTGATTTTAGAATCCTGAAGGTCAATGATATCAGCATATTTTTTTAACGATCTAGTGAGTTCCATTTCTGATTCTGACACGGTGTCAAATCTCTTATTTTTTCCTCAGGATTCAGAAGAATCTGCTAAGGAGATATCCTTTGAGGAAAACCCAAGATTTTTGGCCTAATCAGAAACTTTGGAAGACATCTCTATGTACGTAATTTGTGAGATACTTTGTAGGTCCACAGAAATCAGATTGCTACAAACACAGACTTATGAGGTCTTTAATGTGCTTGCTTTCTCTGATACAAATTGAAAAAGCAGTGGTCTAACAACCACACCCAATATTTCGTTTGGCAATCTGAATAAACAAACTCCAATATACTTTCAAGAGAATCAACTAGACAGTCATACTCAATCTATAGAAAGGTATATCAAGGAGTTTTATATCTCTATCTCTCAATTGAATCCGCAATCAGCAAATAGGAATTTGCGAGCCCGATTGAATATAAGAGAAATAACTTGAATAGTACCAAAGACCAATGTTCAAGGATCAATTAATTTCAATAAACAACCAAAGGTTGGATTTCCCAACTGATTTACTCAACACACAACCTGTGATTATGAAAAAGAAATAACACAGACACCAGAATTTTGTTAACGAGGAAAACCGCAAATACTAAAAAAACTTGGGACCTAGTCTAGTTTCGAACAACACACTGTATTAATCCACTACAGACACTATCCTACAACCAATGAACTTCGGTCTGGAATGTAGTTGAACCCTAATCAATCTCACACTGATTCAAGGTACAGTCGTGCTTCTTATATCTCTGATCCCAGCAGGATACTACGCACTTGATTCAGTTAGCTGATCTCACCCACAACCAAGAGTTTTTATGGCCCAAAGTCGAAGACTTGATAAACAAATCTATCTCACACAGAAAATTATAATGAAATAGATAAATCTGTCTCCCACAGAAATACCTATGAGTTTTGTTCCGTCTTTTAATAAATCAAGGGGAACAGGAACCAATTGATGTAACAGACTTATATTTTCGAAGTATAGCCTAGAAATATCAATCACCTCACAATAATCTTAAGGGCTTTTCACAAATTTAGGCCTGTTTTTTTTATGGTTTACAAAACTAAGCCTCTTTATTTTATTTCTTACAAAACTAGGTCTTATTTGACCAAAAATGGTGGATGGAAAGTTAACTCAGTTAAGTGAAGCTAAAAAGACTTAATAGTCCTTTGAATCACAACTAGGAGAAGAAATGTGTATCACCACTTGAATCGCAGTGGTAATATCACTTTCCTTAGTAGCATCGACCATCACCATATCAGCTTTTAAGTCTAGCCTGCAACCAATTGAAACCTCCAAACCCAAGCCAAATGAGAAATGAACCTGTACTCTTCACTTCAGGAATTCTCATCATCTCAAACCCAATTCATTAACACCCACATCTTACTCATTGCAGAACCAAACAAATAGAACTGCTAACCATTGCACCTCCATCTTCAACTGCAACCGAATCACTTGAAAAAATTGAACAACCATCTCTCCAGCCTTATGTTAAACTCAAGATAAACTTTTCAGCTTTTCAAACATCCATCCCCTTGAACCATCTCTGCAATCTGACAGCGAAACTCCAGACTTAGACTAACCACTTCATTTCTAAGAATCACCACATAACATTTATGTCTCATACACGGATGATGTTGTTAATTTCATTTTCGGTTGCTATTAGCAAATTAGTTGTTTTTTTGCTAACTTCTTCTTTTGTAGTTGCAAACCATTCCATTCCATTCATTTCACAAAATATCCATTTTGAATTTATATTGCGGTTGGGTAATAACTCTTTTGTTCTAGTTTTTTTATTTGGGTCCAATTTTTCCAACACAACTTGATCCATTCTTCATAATTCTTATTTGGATAGGAAAGGGAAGAGATTTTAGAAGTTAAGATAAAGACAATACTAGCTCATTCTCACTCTCCCAAGTATAAATTACTGAACATTATGTGTTTGATGAAAAGCTTGAATGTAAGTGAAAGAGGTAAAAAGTTCTTTATCCTTTAATGGTATTGAAATGGTGATTTAATGTGTGCTTCGTACAACAATTGCATGTTATTAAATTGTTGGTACTTGATTTCCAATTTGGGATACTTGTGGTTTGTTAGTTAATGTTGTGACCACTTGTCATAACATTCATCTGCATGTGCATCATTGAATGGGAATTTGATTCATAATGTGTTCATTCCTTCCTTCAATGCCTAGGGGTTCTAAGGGCGCTAAGGCCCTTCTTCTTTTATCTTGTAATATGTGGAATTAGAGATAAGATGAGTCACCACCTTTCGATTTATTATTTTGTATTAAGTTCAGCAATTGTTTCTAATAATAAGGATAAGGGATGGGATGATGATGGTTTCGACGAGGATGACGATATAGTTTATACACTTTAGACATTCTTTCAATGCTCATCAGAATATATTGAAGAGGAAGTGACTGAAATGGAACTTTAAAGTTTGTTCTAAGCTTCGTATGACCATACAACTCAATTTGATTCACTTATAGTAGAGAAGTGGAAGAAAGAGTTCTCTTTGCCCTCTTACATGATGTTCTCTTAAATATTTTGTTTGGATTTGCTTTTACATACATCTCTATTTAGTTCAATTATAGCAGAGTTTGTTGATTTTACATAGTTTTGACTTGTCTCTGCAGATTATACAAAATCTATGGTTAGTATTTTATTTTGAACTTCTAAAAAAACATAAAATTGGTTTTTTTTGCAGTACATTGATATTTTACAAGTGGTTGAAATCTTTGAAGCGTAAATTGGTTAAGCAAGCGATGGTGATCTTCTGGTGATATTTAGTCTTTCTTTCCTTGTTTTTCAATGCCTCTATCAGTTAACAAAAGCTAGGTTACCCATCCATTTAGAAACATCAACATAGATCAAATATTTTATGTCAGTCACAACATACATAAGTTGCTTGTGTACATTTGTATCAACTGAAGAATCCTATATTTGATAATAAAATTATCTAGTGGTGATTCTCAACTACATTTGTATCTGTTTGTATTTCCATTGTAGTTTGTATCCATTTGGATGTTGAATATGGGGAACGGGTAATTATGGGGAAATTTCATTTTGACTAGGTCAATAGAATGGGACTTGACCTTTTTTTTGAGGTTGCAAAAGATTAGCAACATGAGGCTCATTCTTGCCCTTCTTCCTGGGTAGTGGTATTCTAGCAACATATTAGCAACAATATCCTGTTGTTGCTCATGGGTAGCACTTGCTCTTCTCTTTAACAATAACCCTCACATTTGAGAACCAGAACTCACCAAAACCCAATTGCTGGAAAATATCCTGTTTCCGTCCATTTAGAACATCACCACCATTCTCATCTCTTGTAGCAAAACACGTCAAACCTAGCCAATGCATCACCAGCAACAACTAACAATATTAATACTGCAGATACTTCTATAGCTTCATAACATATATTCCAACAGTTTATCTTCTCCCTGTAATTGGTTTAAGCCTTTCTACAAACAACTTGTGTCCAGTTTACTGGTGCTTCACAAATCAACACCATCTTGATTTATAAGATCATTTCTATCTCTTTCTATGAAAGATACAAGCATAGCTCAAACCCATATTCTAAGAATTCATAAATCTTCAGAGTTAACTACCAAATCTTATAGCAGTAGCTTGACTTATATAATTGGTTTCTCTTGATCAAATCTTCATTAAATCTTCTCATAACTCGTTGTATACTCGAATCCAGTGAGAACCCAACTCATAATTCCTCACAGACTATTCAAAAACCTTTTTCATTTTATCTATTTAGCCATAAATTCAATGGCAACAATGCTTGTTTCTGCACTGTTTTTCTTTAAAATATAACTCTGTTCAGACTGGCACAAAAATCATATCCAAATCATTAAAGAACTCGGACCCAAACTCCATACCTTTGATTAGAACTCTATTTTGTGGAGTTTTTCTCCAGATTAAAGATGATTAGTATTTCGAAGATGGTGGAATTCTTCTTGTAATGGATATTTCAGCTTATGCCATGGAATTACAGACTATTTCCACAATAGTTCGAGAAGAAATTGAGATTGATCGAGATTTTTATATGATATTGAGTCTGTGATTATTTTAGGGTTTACATGAAGAAATAATTTCAGGTGATTTTGGGTTCTGTTGAATTCGGAAAAAAAAGATTTAGAAGTTGAAAATAAGTGGTGAGATGTTGTTGTTGATCCGTGGAAAATGGTGAGATTGATTATGTGGAGCTAGCGATGTCGAAGAACATAATATAGATCTAGAAAAAGGAACGAGGGAATTGATGGGTTTTGAAAGGATTTTAACATAAAGGGCATAATCATAATATCTGCACCTCCACGAGATATCGTTGTACGAGAATTTGAAGATATATTGACCAATTAACACGAAATATTGGCTGAGATAACGGATTCGGATGGAATTCGTTTAATTGGCCTAGATTTGTAAGAAATAAAAAAACAGGCTTAGATTTGAAAATGAGGGTCCAAAATAGACTCAATCACGATATTGTTGAATCACAAACGATGAGATGAAGATGTTTGTGGCTACTTTTCAATCTTACCTATCAGAGATAAATCTCAAGCAAATCTTAACAAAGATAATACTCAATCACGATAGTAAACGTAAGATCAGAACAAGCAACTAAAGATAAAATAGTTGGGTTTGGCTTCACAATCACAATGAAGTCTTTAAGTCGTTAACCTATAGGGTTTCGTGAAAACTCTAAGGTTAAAGGGGAATCGACTCTAGCTTATGCAACTAGTATCACACATAAGGTGTGGGGATTAGGTTTCCCAGTTATTTCAGTTCTCCTTTATATAATTTTCAAATCAGGGTTTGCAATCTAAGTTACCTTGGTAACAAAGCATTCAATATTTACCGTTAGATGAAATCCTGATTAGATTCAAGCTAATATCTTTCAACCATTAGATTGAACTTAGCTTGTTATACACAAATAAAATGTACCCTCATTTAGGTTTATATAACCGTACCTAAACATGTACACCATGTTGGATAAACAGTAGTTAACCGAGGTTAGCTATATGAATACTTTCATATTAGCCTTATTCATCTTAACCATAACTAGTTAAAATGACTCAAATGAAACTAGATAAAGAGTTGTTCAATTGCTATATTCTCATAGAAGTATACAAGAACATAATTGAAGCAAATTCGTTTTGATTCACTCGAATCAATTCATGATCAATATAGCCACGATTTGCAAAGAATGCATTCCTTATTATATAAATGTATTTGTCCATAACAAAACCAATTTTAGAACTTTAACCATTCAAGTATGCAAATAGATACACATACTTGAAATAGCCGGACCAAGTTTGGTTTTCACCATTATGCGAACGGGTACGCATACCTCCAAACCCAGCAGAAAATTTCGGACATAAACCTACGCCAGTATGCGTACGGGTACGCGCACTTGGATTCCCGGACTTCTCAAACCAACAGGTACGCATACAGGTATTCATACTATGGTTCTCGGACATGGATCACACATATGCAAGAGTGTACAACATATTTATAATCCAGTGATGTTTAAGTGTTCTAAACTCTTATTTCAATCATTGAAACTTTCTTAGAGGATGACATAGCCGTTTTCACACACTATTAGCATCAAAGCAATTTTCAAGTTATTTAAATAATCATAAAAAAACATTCCAATTATACACCAAATGATTGTATCACACAAATCAGGTAAGATGTTACTGGGCGATTTTCACATGATCATATTTTGACTTTTGTCAAGTATATAAGATGAACTTGGTTGAAGCGAAATCTTACCAACACATATTTCGAGAAATATGTAAGCGATTTAAACTCATCTCGAAATCTCAAATGTGCATAATCGAAAACTATAGTAATATGTCTCAATATAGGAGATAGAGTAGAAATAGACTTTCCAAGTGATAGATGATTTTTAGTCTCCACATACCTTTTGTTGATGAAGTTCCACAAGCTCGCCTTAATATTTCTTCATCTTCATTTGATGAACGTCGTGAAGTCTAATGCTTAACTACATAATTTATCTTACTCCTAGACATCACTATAAGTTGAATAGAAATCAAAACTTATAGTTTTGATCACTAACATTGATAAACAAGCTTAAGATAGCAACTGTTGCGAGTTCGACCGAGCAATGCTCTAACACTTCTGGATTATATTTGTTCAACACCTTCAAAATATGATAACAACTTTCGAAAGCAAAACTTTTGCCATTTTTTCGCTACCAGGTTGTACGAAACTGTATTTCAACATCACAATCCACAACACCACTCTCCCGGCAACTCTTGGCTTGTATTATCTATGCAACGTATATAAGAGGCGACTTCCATATTGATTACAATGAAGCGTTCTGACACCCCTTTTGCATCATGACTATTGATGTTCATGGTTTGTTCTTCATATTTACGAAACATGTCATCCCACATGGTGTTACCATGTTGTTGTGTACCATCGATACAATATTGGGTAAAATTAATTACGAAAAATGCATTCATATTCTGTGATATTGTATTTTGTACCCTAGACTTTGTTCTTCTTACCTTTTCCTTGACTTTGACTTTGAGATTATGAATCCATATTACATGAAATTAAAAAGTGTAGAGAAGGTGTGATTGTTTTAGATCTGAAGAAGATTGAGAGATTGAGAAATTCTGGTGTGAGTTAAAATGAGTTTGAAATTAGGTATTTATAAAGGGGGGAAATCGTAGTCATTGGATGAGGAACTGATTAGCGATAATCATCCCAGCATGTGACATCATGACTATCGCTGGCGTTGGAATGACCAATGAGAGATATTATGACCCTATCGATCTTTAGAGACTCCGTCGGGTACACCTAACTGGTATTTATGGCACTTAGGCAGATGTGTTTGGCACTTTGGCATACCCATAGTGGGTGCTAAAGTGGAAAAATCAACTGCTTCACATCTGCATAACAAAGTATAATGGAGAAACCCTCTCCCCACAACTAGATCCATCATTCCTTCAACAAATTATAATGGAGAAATGTCAAAAACATCACTAACTAGTAGTACTTCTTCTATATCATCACCAACTAATAGTTCATCTCCTACATCAAATGTTTCACTTACTAAATTGTACTACAACACCACTTAGTAATGATAGTGCATCAAAAGCATCAGTTTTTGAAGAACTAGTTTATTCATTACCTATATACAACATATCATCATCACCACCAGATCTTCTAACTCTTCTTTAATAACTTCTTCACAATCAATGGTTTCACTTGGTAATGATACTGCATCTTTTCCTGCTGCATCAGAAGAACAAATTTCTTCATTACCTATCTTCACCAAATCATCACCACAAGCATCACCAGCATCTTCTTCAATCCATAATTTTCTCTTTGAATTAACCTCTGCATACAAGGGTCGGTGTGGTGGGTTTCGTAAATTTTCAGTATTAAGCCAACGTGTACATTTTTATTGTGTTATTTCACTACTCTCTTCTCTTCTTAATTTTTCTTGCCATTGGTTTTTATTTTACTTGTTCATAATCTATCTCCGACTTTGTTCTCTCTGTTTATTTATAATACCCCTTTCAGATGAACAATGGAGATAATGAATATGCATCATTAAAAAGTAGTGACAAATAAGAAACAATTGAAGAAGAAGAAAAAAGTATTGCACATACAATTTCTATAGGTAAATTTCAAAACAAATTTCTTATTCTAATTCCGTTGGGCTCTAGTTTTTATTTCAATAATTTGGTCAAATTTAATTGCTACGAGTATATTATGTTAAGTTACGATTTCAGTTCCGACAGATATTATAAATTTTCCTATAATTAAACCAAACATTTCAAAATTTCCGATCCAATTTTTCCTATCATTACTTCAACCTAATTTGGCCAAATTATTGAAAGTAACAAATGCATATTGTGGTTGGCAACAAACCACATTCTCTTGGAGAGCTCGCAATCCACGAATAAGTGTTGGGTAGACTCAAAACCAGTACCACAAAGAGATCAATAGTATTGTCTTGATGTTGTGTAAACCTAGCAATCCTCTCCTTAGTTTTAGGAAATTGTGTTATGAGAGGTTTTAGCTTGTTTCCATGGTATTAATTAATTTGGTAATTGGTTAGTTTCATTCCATGGAGATTTGTTTTATGTACAGAGGGAAATTTGAAGAAAGCTAAGTCTGATGAAGGGAACAGTTACAAGGATGACTTTGTATCTCAAATCTGGAGAAGACACGTTAAAGTCAAACCTGAAGACATCCTGAGAGCTAAATATGCTAAATTTCATAAGATGTAAGCATACCACTATGCTAGACTGATTAGTTACTACTCTAACTAGATACAATATTATATTCTTAAGCTAAATTGTTTAGCTGATAATAAAAAATTGTGTGTATATATTGAATAGGTAAAGAAGGACAAACTATCGCATCTGGCACTTGTATGTATACTACCTGACCATTTGCGTCTCTAGACAATAAGTAAATCTGTTAATCTAAGCATGGTGACAGACTAATACCAAACCTAAGTTGCACTACTGCTGTCGTGCCTGTAACCGTCAACTGATTAATGTAGCCTACACAATGCTTCTACATGCACGATTTTTTGACTATGCCCCAAGAACTTTACTTTGGTGTACCACAGATGAGTCGCACGTGGAAATTGAAGAAGAGACAAACATTTAATTTTACGACCTTCCTGGCCACCCTTGGAATGGTAAATCTATAAACCAGCCACCTTTGGTATGTGGGTACGAGGCCGACATTTAGGTTGGGGATCTCACCAAATATGCTTGGACCCATGATGATTTGGATCACGCGACCACTCGATATTTCTTATACCGATGGAGGAAATTATTCCGTAAAGAGAACTTTACGAGAGTATAAGCAGCAATGTTTTTCTATCCCGGGATGAAAGTGTCAATGAATCTAGTTTTTGTCCTATATAAAAGAAGGTACAATAGTTTTATGAATAATCGAAACATGATAGGAGAAATTAAATCAATTTCTGATCTCTTTTATGTCTTATTGAAGGAAAAATTCCCAAAAGTAACATAGTCTTTTATTAACTAAATGATGCGAAGTTAATAATATTATCGCCAATTAACAAATCTAGATATATGTTAATATATAATAAGATATGTTAACTATTCTGATTAGAATATATTAACATATAATCATAATATATTTGTTAACCATCCTACATAGTTAACAAATATGTTCATATGTTATTAGGATATGTTCATATGTTAACAAAATATTGTTAGTAATAATACTTATAGTATCATGAGTAATAATAATCATGAAACTATTCATCATAATAGTAGAGTATATTATTAGTATATTAGAGTATATGATAGTATATTAGAGTATTAGGGATTCCCATGCCGTTAGGATATGTGTTCAAATTATTCCTCGATTCATATATATATATATATATTGTAGATGTTTGCCGAAAATGTATTTAATATATATGTGCTAACATCAGGAAGATACATATGAGTTTATTAATTACAAAAATGTTTATAAGTCATACAACCCTTTAGGATATACATAATTACAATAGTTGTTAGAGCATATCATATGGGTAGTAGGGCACTCCTTCGTTCACTATTTCAAAATGAAGTAATACCCTTACTTCAAGAAAAAGAAAAAGAAAAAGAAAAATACTAGAGGTAATGAGGTCATTCACCAAATTTGTAACAAAAATAAAAACATCCAAAATTAGTTCGAAATCAATCTAATTAATCTTACAAAATCTGTTTGCTTTAAGCTTTAAGTTTTTTTTCTCTTTAGAAATATAGCGATTTAGGATAAACATAATTAGTTGTTAGAGTAAATCATATGGGTAGTAAAACACTATTTAAAAACGAAGTAATATCAGAGGTCATCCACCAAATAATTATTAGAAAAAATATATGTAATGAATGGAATAATAGATTTATTTTTGTGATAACTTTTATGGTCAAGTCTACTTTGATGGTGTGGTGCTCTAATTTAGACATGCACCTTCAAGGTAATCTAATTGATGGATTAAGTGGTAGTTAGATTCCCTAATTGTAGTTGGAACACAAGCATAACAATTGCACGATAGTTCTTCAAGCAGTAACATACGAGACTGTAAAATTGGCAAGTACAGACAAACCCCTTGATCATTCTAAATCGCAAGATTTGACATAAGTTACCTCACTATTATTCCAGTTCCAATTCAATACCAAAAGTAAAGAGGACAATACTTTACATGTAGTCCAAAGGGGGTTCATTCAAGTATCAAAGAAGACCTCTTAGTCACTTATAATCACTCAGTGTGAATGATAGAGAATGTCTCCTGTCATCATTATCTGGTACACATTTTCCAATTTTTGCAACTATCCTCTGCTTCCTCGCAATGAATGATGCCAGAGATCCTTGTGCTCCTCCAAACTTTTGAAGCTCTGTTAATGAGATTAACATATCAAAATTGCAGTGAGTTTGATACCTGAATGCTTTGAATTGTACCTTCTACAATGCTTCGTTGCTCTATCGTCTAAAGATATAAAACTTCTCTTAACATAATCTAATCTTGAGTAAGAAAAGTTGTTCAGGAGAAACTGGCAGTCATTTAATATAGTTTGACTAAACCAACACAATTGGTTGTTATTATTATTCAAATAAGTGATTGCGGTTTTTGCATCCATCTACTCAACCTAAGAAGTCATATAAAATTTCGTATGCATTTGTCTTCCATTCAGCTGATTCCTTCTAATATGGCAATGCATTGTGATTCCTCTGTTGTTCTTGCTACTCATTTAATGAGTTTGCATCCTTCAAAGGTCCATGGCATATCATTTAAAATAATCCCATCACATGCTTCATTAATATCTTTTTCATAACTTGCACCACAGTGAAGAATACTACACATATCAGGCAGGCCATCATTGTTCGGGGCCTGAATAGGTGCAGGTAATATAACATGTTGAGTATTTGGAACAGGCGTACTACGATCTATGTTTACTATCAGTTTCATTTCATAGTTGGAAGTATTTATCGGCATGAAAAAATTATTTTGGAAAATCCGAAAACACTTGTCTCTCTAAATGCACCAAGCCATGACAAATATCGATTTCTTTATTGCTAAACTATTACTACTCTTCAACCAATCAACAAACCAGCTTCTTATATTTATGTCAGAGGCTTCCTCCTCCTCAAAAGAAACAAAGTGACCAAATGTAGTGTTGGCCCAAACAGATTTCGCATAAGTGCAGAAAAGCAAAATAAGTTCAACTGTTTCAGCAAAGTTGGTATCACACAGGCACCACGAATCAGTTTGGGTTCTATATTGCATGAGTCTGGCATTGGTAGGAAGAACATTTTATGTGCATTTCCATATAAATAGTTTTATTTTTGGTAGTGTGCTCCAAAGAGCTTTATATGTAGTTTGACTAGGATGGGGGTTCTGCATAAATTAAAATCTGACCTGCTAGAGCCTTATAGGATGTTTTCACTGAGGAATCACCACTTTTGGTATGCATACCAATTTGTCATTCCCGGTGAGAGGAATTCTGATCCTAAAAATATTTTGTGCATTTTCAACTGTGAAGAATCTATTGATAAGTTCTACATTCCATGTCCTAGTATTAGCTACAATAAAATCAGCAACTAGCATGTCAGGATTGAAATAAGTATGACAAATAGGAAGAGAAGCTTCCGGTATCCAATTGTCAGTGAATGCATGAATGCTTAAACCATTTCAAACTTCTTATATTGAGTTTTGTTTATTTCTAGACCCACATCTATACCATTCCATAACCAAGATGCATCTAATGATTTCCTAGCATGCAACAGATGGCAGGATTTGAAATATTTACATTTCAAAATTTTGACCCACAACTCATTCGGTGAGTGGATGAGAGCCCAGGCTAGTTTGGCAAGCATAGCTCTATTAAAGATTCTTAAATCTTTAAAGCCCAAACCACCCTACAATTTATGAGAACAAATGTTCCTCCAATTTTTTATGCAAATACCCCTTGAGTTATTTTTGCCCCACCATAAATTCCTTTGGGAGTTTTCCATTTTTTGTGTAATGGTGTCTGGTATGAGAAAAATACTCATGTGGTATATTGGACAACAATTGAAAACATGTTGCACCATTATGGATGTTCCATCCTGTGAAACTTCTTTCCTTTCCATTTTTCATCTCTTTTATCAAAATGCTCAAGAAGATGACTAAATGGCTATGTTTTATTTCTATCAATATATCAATAAACAATGGAATGCCTAGATATTTTTCACTAAGATCTATTTTCTTAACTACCGAAGCATTGATAAGCGAGACAACATGTTTTGGATGAACATTTTTGCCAAAAAGACAACCTGATTTGTCAAGGTTAATGACTTGGCCAGAGATATAGCTAAAATCATTGATCAACGCCATCAAGTTATCAGCTTGTTCATGGGAAGCTTTGAAAAATATGAGGCAGTCATCAGCGAAGAGAAAATGTGAAAGACTAGGAATCTCTTTATTGATGCGTACCCCCTGAATTAGTTTGTTGTTTTCAGCATGAACGAGATATCTAGTTAATGATTCCATACATAAAATAAAGAGATAAGGGGATAATGAATCCCCTTGTCTTAAACCTCTAGTTGGTTTAAAAGAGGGACATGGAGATCCACTAAGCATGATAGAAATGTTGGTGGTGCTAATACTTTGATAAATAAGAGTACACCAATCTTGCGAAAATCCAAAGCATTTGAGAATATCAATCAAGAATGGTCATTCAACTCTGTGAAAGGCCTTAGACATGTTAAGTTTAAGGCCTATGACACTGTTTCTATCATTTTTCCTATTCCTTTTCACAGCACGAACTATCTCTTGTGCTATGACAACATTGTCAGAAATGTGCCCCTTAGGCACGTACAGCTTGATAAGGAGAAATTAGTTTACTAAGTAAAGGTTTCATCCTATTTACAAGAAATTTAGAGATTATCTTATAACTACTAACTAGTGTTACATAAGGAAATTGGCCTAAAATCAACTAGAGAAGAAGGGTTGATGACTTTAGAAATAAGCAATAGAAACGTATGATTCATGGATTTAAGTAAATGCCTAGACTTGAAAAAAGTACAGACAGTTTTCCAGACATCAACTTGACGCAGATGAGAGTGAGTCAGTTAAACCATTTCCAAATTGTGCTTTTGTTCAGTTTCCATTTCATTGGAGCTCCCGGGCACTTGGAGCCAAATCATTAACAGATGATCTATATAGCCTATAGGAAATAAGGCGCGAGTTATAACCCCAGGCATGTCACTGTCGGTGAAAAATATGCCCAACAAAACAAATAAGTTAAATAAACCCCAAAATACTAGAACTGTCCAAAATAACCCTTCCTTTTTCAATAAAAAAATAAAACGGACAAAGCCTCGATCTCATCGTTTAACTTTTTCTTCTTTTCTCTTTGCTCTGCTGCTCAGAAAACAAATCAAAAAATATGTGAAATCAAATCACTTGATCTGTGAAATTAAGTGATAAACAAGTGAAACCAAATCAAAATTGACACAAATAATGACCTAAAATCAAAAGAGTGGAAGCCAAATCAGAAAAACTAGTAAAAATGGTGAAGAAGAAAGAAGACCAGGAGAACAAGAAAGATGAATTGCTACATAAAGCGATCAAAAATACTCCAAAAGGTAAATTAAATCTTTTGTTTCATGTTCTTCTTAATTTATTAAACGTTTGAATTGAAATGGATCCAAGTTTTATCTGTTTCAGTTGATACTTTTTGTATTTGTTCTTCGTAAACTAGATTAGAATGGGTTTGTAATTTCTTGAATTCTCCCCTTTGTCGAATTCTACCAGTTTGGTTTCATCATAATTTTATCTGTTTGGATCGGCGTTTTATCTTCTTGGTTTCATCATAATTTTATCTGTTGTTCGTTAACTGATCACTAATGATGAATTTCTCAGTAAACTGATCACTTGTGTTGATCTAATTTAGACTGAAACCAATGTTGGTTCCATTGTTTTAAATTTGGCTTCAAATTTTGGTTACACCAAACACTGTTGATGTGTTGATTTATTATGGTTGTTGTGATGGAACCAATGTTGGTTCCATCATTCTTCCCTTGTCAAAAACGGTTCCACCAATACTGGTGTCTTGGTTAATTATGGTCAGATTTGATGAAACCATTGTTGGTTGCAGTTTTTTCAATTTTGTGTAATTTTGGTTACATCAAACTCTGTTGGTGTGTTGATTTATTCCGATTGTTTTGATGAAACCGTTGTTGGTACCATCATTTTTCTCTTGTCAAAATTGGTTCCACCTTGGTGTGTAGGTTAATTATGGTCAGATTTGATGAAACCAAAAATGGTTTCATCATTCTTGCCCTGTTTGGTTCCACCAGTATTGCTTCGTCAATGTTAGTTTATTCAATTTTTGGCTGAAATCAATTTTATTTTGCAGGGAAAAAATGTGAATATTCATTTAGGTGTTCGTTAACACATTTGTGTGTGGAGACTCCTAAGATAAAGGATTTGATAAAGAATAAAAAAGCGCATGAGAAGGCCCTTAGAGAATGCCCATTTTGGAATTTCTACAGACCATTCTATGACGGTGTAATGAAGCTAGGGGAATTGAAGAAAAAAATGCCAGCCGTGAAGATGGTCTTAGGAACATTTGACAAGCAAAGTACACGTTTAGCACAAGATTGTTTCAAGATAAAAATAATGAAGAATCTGACATTGCAAACCATTCCCGAGCACTTTTATGTAATTTTTGGTCTACAAATGATGGAGCACGTAACTCTACACAGAGATAAGAATTTGAGCAAACAGGTGAACTCATTCGTGAATGAGTACTTTGGTGGAAAGAAGAAGATGAAGAAATCTACAATTCTGGATGCTTTGAAGCTATATGCAGCGGATGAAGCAAAACCGGATGACTTTGTAAAGTTATTTGTTCTATATATTCTCGTTTCAATATTCGTTCCAAACAAAGGAGGGCAGAATCTTACATCGAAGTACTTGTACTATGTGTTTGAGATGAATAAGGTATCATGGCCAGACATTTTACACGAGTATCTAATGGATTCAATGAGCACAACAAAAAACCTTGAAAGTGTGACAGGTTGCGTCCTTTACCTAGTGGTAAGTAAATTTTAACTCTAATTGCAGTCTCTCTAAGTCTCAGTAGGGTAACGTGTTATTTTATATTTTCAATACACACAGTGTACTACTTAGTACTTCATCAAGATGTTTCATTTTGTTCTTATTGCATTGTCAATATTGTTTCATTTTTTATTTCAGTATTGGTTGGCAGAGATGTCACACATCACTGAAAATAAATATGGAGTATGCAACAGCTACCCAAGGTTCGCTAGATGGAACCTTGATGCATTATGCCATGCAATCATGGATAAGTTCAAGGATAATCTCAAGAAATTTGATTCAGACATATTCTCAAAGGTAAATGTAAAAGTATAGATAATATTAATAAAATTTGCACTTGTTTGATTGAGAAATTGTTGAATCTATGTTTAGTTTTTATTGTCTTTATCCAAAAAGTTGCAAATGAAACCAAAACTGGTGATTATGTTGCTAATTTTTTGATGAAACTAATTTTTCTTTTTGGGTTCTGCAGATGAATATAGGTCACCGCAGTGGATCATTCTTGGATCCATATAGTGACCAAGAAAAGCGTTTGGTTCAGCGGTTGCAGGTAAAGGATATAGTTGTTGAGGAGGATGAACAGCCGGTCAGTGCTGGAAATAAAGAGCATATGGAAAGTGCAGAGAATGTTGGTGTTGCTGGCAATGAAGAAAACTCTTACGAGGTCAAATACAGGTTTGCAAGAATGTTAATTGCAAATCTTACAACAACTAGCAACAATGAACTCTCTACAGAAGATAAAGCGTTATTGGAAAAATATGACGCTGAGGATGAACTCTCCGAACTAGATAAAGCAGTATTGGCGAAATATGACGCTGAGGAAGAGATACAACCTCCATTAAAGACTTACTCCAGGAAGAAACGTAAGATAGATCAAGTAGGCTTACTTCAAAAAGAATATGTTCCGTCTGAACCAGAAAAGGTTTCAGATTCTGAGGTGATATGTTAGATTTGATCTTAAACAGAAATGTTTATTTAAGATTTTATATGATTTGATTATTAAATATAAATGTTACGTTTTATATTTTTTTATGTTAAAATGTTACATTTTGTATCTTAAACGTTATATTGCAGGTGGTTAATAAGAAATATGCAGCGGTGGAGGCCGAAAGGATAGATGTAGCTGGTAATCCAGGTTTAAGTAGTCATGTCCATATAGTAAAAGTATTTGTGTTGAAAATAAAATGCAAGAGACGATTTAATGTGCAATGATATTTGTTTTTGTTTTTGTCTATAATAGAACTGGAGATAGATTTACTGAATGAAGGAACACAACGACAGTGTGAAGATGTTGTGTTGGAACAAGAAAGGCGTCAACCTTGTGAAGCAACGATTCAAGGTTTCGTAGATTTTTTGATGGAACCAGAAGAGGTTTCACTAGGTTTCGTAGATATTTTGTTGGAGCCAGAAAAGGTTTCGCTGACTAGAGATACAGAACAAGAACAAAATTCTGACAATGTGGGTCTTTGGAAATGAAAGGAAGCTCATAGATCAAAAAGAAGAAGCACAACCTGAGTTAAGTCCAAATACGATTGAAGAGATAGAGGTAGCGGAGAAAGTTGAATCCAGAATATATGCTAACCAGCCTTGCTCTTCTAAGACACCAAACGAGACTGCCCAACAAGTATTTGGTGACCAGCCTTGTTCTTCTACGACAGCAAAGGAGACTGCCGAACAAGAAAGGCTTCAACCTTGTGAAGCAACGATTCAAGGTTTCGTAGATATTTTGTTGGAACCGGAAAAGGTTTCGCTGACTGGAGATACAGAACAAGAACAAAATTATGACAATGTGGGTGCTGAAAATGAAGGCAGCTCTGTAGATCAAAAAGAAGAAGCACAACCTTAGTTAAGTCCAAATACGATTGAAGAGATAGAGGTAGCGGAGAAAGTTGAATCCAGAATATATGCTAACCATCCTTGCTCTTCTAAGACACCAAACGAGACTGCCCAACAAGTATTTGGTGACCAGCATTGTTCTTCTACGACAACAAAAGAGACTGCCGAACAAGTATTTGAATGGTTTGGTCAGTTAACAATTGATGATGAAAATTTGATTAGGAAAATTGAGTCTGAATATGAAAAGAAAGGAAGTTGTTCAAAGCTAGCGGCCAAAAGGGATTACTACTACTCAGTTGCAAGCATAGCGAGAGATGTGTCTATCTTAGAAGTTGATGGGCCTAGTTTCGATCTTGGACTGACACAGCAGGATAACATCGACGAAAAGGATGATCAGATTCGTGACTTCACTCCCGAAGAACGACTAAGTAACATGATAACAAGAATGAAGAACGAGAGAAGGAAGATTGTGGTTCCTATAAGGATGAGGGATTATGTTCCGTTTGGGGAGACTAAACCTAAACCAAAAATACTTAAAAAGGTATGTGTAAAGACAAAGAATACTACACCAAAAAAGGAAACAACCTTGAAGGTGAAACTGAAACCAGTTGATAGATTGAAGATTATCAAGGATGTTCTCAATGAAGATCAGAAAAATCCATTGTGTGCAAATACTTCAAAGAAAATTTTGAAAGGTAAATTACAAAAATGCCGAAACCAAAAATATTTCTAGCATCTATTTGTCTTTCTTCTTAATTGATTGTTTATAAGTTCTTCAACGCTTTAACAGTGATAAAGCATGGGAATGCGAAAGATTTGGGTTGCACATATCTGGGAGGATGCTGAATGACCTGGTAAGAAAGGGTAACATCTCGTAGTATGTCATTGAATTCTACATGATGAAATTTCATAAACACATAGAGAATGGTGAATTGAAAGCAGATGGCACTCTTAAGTACAATAGAGAAGTGTTTCTAAGCACTTATGCTTGTGTAAGTAATTCTAAAGCATCTGACTCTATAATTTTCCAAAATTTCTAAAGCATCTCATCATTTTCCGTCAGTTAAGACATTATACGCACAAAAAATCTGATTATGTTAAATAAAATTTTATATTATTTCAGGTATTGCACGTAATGGGGAGAAATTGTGTCGGTGCAATTGAAAGGTTCATTGAAAAAATGGATTATGGTGTATGATTTCTTATCATTCCATTGCTGACAAAACTTGATGAAGACATGTACCACTGGACATTGTTAACTTTTGACACTGAGACCGGAGAGTTTTATCACTACAACTCGATGAAATCAACTGAAGAAAAGTGCAGGCGCACTGCCTTAAGCATGAAAAGGAGAGTCGTATCAGCATTTAGGGATCACGTTGCAGAGCTTGAGGAGCCTGTTAGTCAAGACAAAGTTTATGAAATGCATACACCTTCATGTTGTGAGAAAAAGGGGTAAGTTAAAGTCAATTATGTTGATTATTGCTGAAATCAACAATGTTTGTAATTTCGTATCAGCAATGTTGTTCTGCAAATGCTAACCATTGAGAAAATTTGTTTGGTATTTTCAGGTTAGATTGTGGCCTTCATGTTTGATATTACATGAAGAGCCTCTTAAAGGGAAACATGAAGTCTCATGAGGAGAATATTTCAGAAAAGGTGGAAAGCATGAGAGCAAAGTTGTGCTACAAGATCCTGGTGGACAAAACATTAAAAGAGATTTAAAACGAAGAGATCAAAAAATTTAAACTTGAATGCTTATCATAGTTCATAGTTTATAGTTTATCATGGTGTATTAATGGTTTCAATTATACTTACTCTCAAAATTTTAATGTTCAAGTGAAACCATATTGGCGCAGAATGTTATGAAAATCTGTTTAATATTGGTGAAGGATGTTATGCAAGTCTGTTTTCTGATGAAACCAAAAAGGGTTCCAGCATATTTTGGTTTCACTATAGCAGTAAAATGATGAAACCAAATAGGGTTCCACCATATTGAAGGTGAAACCAAAAATGAAAAGGGTCGTATAACGGCTTGGTTTATAGGCCATTTTTTTATATTTTGTGGCCTATAAACATGTTCGTTTACCAAAGGGAAGAAGTCCAATTACATCGAGGTATTAAACTATAACAGAGAATACTCCAAGGATAGCTTAAACAAGTCATGGCAATAATTCATAACACATCAAAGTTAAAAGGAAAAAAGCTAAGCCAATTCCAACATACTTGGAGAACTCAACAATGCACAGTTCAAATCAACAATGCACAGTTCCAAAAGCAGTGATCTATTTTGGTACAAAATAAGAGTAGAAATGATGAAACCAAAAAAGGTTTCAACATATTGCAGGTGAAACATAAAACGAAGAATTAATCTAAATGAAACACCAGCAGGAAAAAAACATGTTTAACTGCAAGAAAATGTAGACAAGAAGATAAATGAACAATGATAGTGAAAAAAAAACACAAAGAAGTGAATTCTCTGTTCTAAAAATATAGACTAAAGCATATTGTAGTCTAAAAATATAGTGAATTCTCTGTTCTAAAAATATAGACTAAAGCATATTGTAGTCTAACTAAAGCTAATACTCAAAGTTGACAAAAAGTAAATCAGTCTATTAGAATAGAAGAAGTCGGATTATGAACTAAATTTAAAGTGAAACAGTCTCAAAAGAGTTCACGTATTCTTCGTAGGGAATGTCCTTCGATTATGAGTAGTCAATTCATTGCAGCCACCGCAAGTTCTCATCTTATTTTTTGGAATTGAACCTGTATTGGGAATCCTTTTCTACTTACTTGGACGACCTGACTGTGGCAAAACCTTAGGTCCATGAACAACGGAACTGGGTGAAATTGTCGCAGGATTTTCAACCGTGGGAACTGGATGAATTGGTCTTGAATACGACTCTCGAAAGGCATTAGTGGTGAAGTAGTATTCAATATAGTTATAAGGATCTTCTCCACTCTTCATCATACACCTAACGGCATGGGCACAAGGGAATCCATTGATTCTCCAGCGGTTGCAAGAACATGTCTTTTCTTTCAAATTAACCATTTGTGTTAATGATGAATGAACGTCATACACAAATTCAGACGACTTTGTAACATTGTAATCACGGCCATGCATCTTATTGTTGTAGAGTTCAGTTTCCATTAGTGGACATAAAACACCTCGCCAATCGAACGATGTAACAGATTCTTCACGACGAATGCACATCATTTCCATAAGATTCAGCCGTATTTTATCAACCATGACAGCAATAGGAATCTCCCTCTCTTCCTTAACCCAACCATTCAAACATTCAGAAACATTTGAACACAGCTCCCCATATCGACAACCAGGAAAAAAGAAACTAACCCATTTATCAAGTGGATCTCTACTAAGATAATCTTGTAGTTTCTGATTGTTAACCAGCATCAACTTATCCCAACTCTCCTTAAAATCTACATGTGTATTTGCGTATGCACATTTTTCAAACAACTTCAACACATAACTGTTTTATGTCTTGGTGGACTTAGGCAAGCATGCATTAACATTGTTTGACATATGCCAGAAATAGAACCCATGATGTGCACCTGTAAAAACAATAGGGATTTGGCTGACTAAACCACTACCTCGATCACTCACAAATGTTAGTTGTCGGTGAGGAGAAACGAATTCCTTGAGCTGGTCCATAAACCATTTCCAGTTCGCATCAGTCTCAGATGAAACCACGCCATAAGCTAAAGGATAAATTCCTGCAAAAATAAAATCAAACGAAACAGGAAAAAAATGAAAAAACAACACATAAAAATATGATGAAACCAACAAAAAATGATGAAACCATAAGTATTAGCAAAATGTTAAAAAAAAACCACAGAAAAAAGGTTGAGAACAATACCATTATTCCCGTTTAACCATGTTGCTGCCATCAAGTGACCGAGATATTTACTCTTCAGATGTGCTGCATCCATGAATAGCAAGGGCCGGCAGTGATTAAATCCACGGATACATGCTCCGAAGGCAATAAACAATCTAACAAACTTTTGAGTCCCGTCAGTTTCCAAAACAATACGAGAACCAGGATTGGTTTCACATAACTGCTTTGTATACCATGTCAAGTAAGCAAATGATTTCTCATCCTCTCCCCATGCCATACTCAATGCATGTCTCTTGCCTGCATAAGCATAATAACGACTTATGTCAAAGCCATATTCTCTTGTAAATTGTTCAACAATATCCTTTGTCTTCTTCTTTGGATTTTGTTTGATTTCATCCTTGATCAAGGAACTTATTAACTTCTTTGATACATGTGGTAAGTTAATAAATCCACCGTCACAAGTATGTTGATTGTTTAACTCCTTGATAATAAAAGGGCTTCCTTCAACACCATCACAAGAAACAACATACAAGTGCCATTTACACTTGTCCTCAACCTTCTTAGCACAACAAGCAGCGATACGCAACTTCTCATTTCTTGTAATCTTATATGCAAAGCCTAATGCAGCATGGTACTTCATCAAGTCATCACGCACTTGGTTGACACCCCCTGGAAACAACTGTTCAACACTCTGAAAAAAACTTAACCAGCGAGCAGATTTCAACGGTTCTTTGACTACTTTAGGGTCATCATAATCAGTGGCACTGGTAACTAGTGGCTGATTAAATGGTACAACTTCTGACCTATGGCATGACGAACTTGAACTCTCACCTCTGTGGCCTGATGAACTTGAACACTCAGATCTATGGTGTACATATAAATCTAGTCTTGGAAATTTATTATACAGAGAAAAAACAGCCGCTGATTGGAGATCATAATCAGACTGAAGAACCTTTTGCTTCTCACCACCAGATTTGCAACTGATATCAATAGAGAATGGTGATAATTGAACCCAGTTTAAACAGATGTTATCCTTTAAATCCATAAGAGTTGATCGCAAACCAATACGAAAGGACAATGAAGCTTCATTGTGACATACAACTGCAATAACAGAGTCCATATCTACAAAGCAAAGTATGGAACCAAAAAAGGTTTCACTCAATTTAAACGTGGAAACAAAAAAATCATATTAATGTCGACTCAATTCAATATGAAGAACAACAGCAACAAAATAATCACACATGATCAAATGATTTCAATACGAACAGCAAAGAAAAAGTGTAACATTATTGTAGCTTCTCTAATGAAATCAACTAGAAAATTCAAAAAGAAAAAAAAATAGTAAAATTACCTGAAATTCGAATTTGCGTTTCTGATGAATATTGTTCTACTACTCAATCTGAGGATGATCGATTTAACATGACAATTCGAATTTGCGTTTCTGATGAATAACTGTTCTCTTATTTTCTTCAAATTAATATGAAAAGATGACGAGAACGGAAAACAAGATCTCTTTAATTTCAATACAAATCAACCTCGATCTAAGATTGAATTCCACGATATCCTCTGTAATTCAACTAAACTGAAGCGAACAAGAACTATGAAATCGTTTCTGAGATGATAAAATATGAAATCGAATCGTAGAAAGAGATAAGAATGGTTTGTGAATCGAAAAAATCGATGAAATTATTGTGAATCTGATATATAGGAACCCTAAAATCTAAATACCGGAAGATTCCGGTGAAGAATATCTCGAATCTTCTCTGTAAATCCGATCTCCATACGATTTCCGAAACTTTCCGCCAAAATTTCCATTATAAGATCGTGTAGATACAGGGTCAGGGTAAATTTGGAAAAAGGAAAATCAGTTAAAAAGTAAATTTAATTATTTTGAATTTAAATGGGGTTTTTGTTTCATTTTCATTGGATATGGTTTTTATTTGGCCCAAATAAAATGGATGGTGTGTTTGTAACTCAAAGAGTATGACCCTGGTTTTTTAGAGGTTAATATGTATAGGCAAAGCCATAACAATGATACATACAACCGAAATGCTACAGGTGCAGTGAAATGGGAATCCATGCCAACATCGCATTATTGACCTCAGAAAGGTTTCAACTTTGAAAAACATAGCAAGTTTTTCTTAAGCCCAGTGGCTTTGCTTCTATCGACCTAACCGTATATGATTTCTAGCTTGAGTGATGGTTGAAGTCTCTGACAAGATTGAATTGTCTTCCGGCGAAATGCAACCAGATGTTTAAGTTTCGGGCTTCTTGTCAGTGTCACTCCGTGCAGCCAGATTTTAGTTTTGGGCCTCTTATACAAACATAAAGAGTGGTCACTGGATTATAGTGTAGATGTGGAATCAGGTGGTCAATATCAAACACAGGAAAAGGGGAAAAACTAGACAAAATGTTGGAACCCCAGTTGGGATGTGGAACTCTCCAGAGGTTCGAAAGTCTGTAATAGCCTGGTACAGTTGATCACTGCTTCATCATTTCAAAGATACTGCGCTCTCCACTAGATTGAAGCTCCAACTCACTGAAAGCGCACGTACCAGCATAGAGCGCAAAGCGAAATATGCGCACGAAACACCACCATGTTTTATTGGAGTTTCGCTAGATTTTGGATAAATACAGTGAAGCTGTGAAGGAGAAAGCAGTAGCAGTAGCATTGACATGAACAGGTACTCGATTAGAAATTCCATTGGTGGTGGCTTAGCATGAGAAATTTAGAGCAACACAAAAATTTATTGATTTTCTGGGCAGTTTGGATTCAAAGGGTACACCAAAAGACTGTGCAATGATTCCCACAAATAACTAAAACTCCGATCTCTGGTACCCATTGGATGAATTGGTTGTAGCCCGGCCAGGGGTGGCAAGCATGGGTGTGCAACCCCTGCTTGCTCTCAATCCTAAAATGTTAAAGAAGACGGGGATCCTAGCAAGATTTTGTATACTTGCACCCCTAGGCAACTAAACTAGTTGCACAACACCAAATAAAATTTACTTTGAGCTCTTATCAAAACAAAATTCTCAGTAATAAAATATTAATGATAAGAGACTAATAATTTTGGAGATAGTGAGAATCATTGTAATAAACCACTAAAGTTGATACAAGCAGACTACTGATTGAGCCCAAAACTGACTGAACCTGAACATGGCCCAGTTGGAGATGCCGTTACAATTACTACTAACAAGTTGGTCAATTTTTCGTGATTGTAGAGGTTAGGTATCTAAGCGAGTACAAGTTCGATGAACATGTCTCGGATAGATCTTGGTGTGATCTAGTAATTGCCTTGTTCAGCGATCTTAGGGCTGGATGCAGAGTTCTGAAGTTCTCCTGAATTGAGTGACCATGAGCTTTACAGAATTCCTGAAAGTGCAAACAAACAAATGTTAACCTATCAGTGCGACTCTAATTTTGTGGAAAGCAAAGATTCAGAGAAAGTCAAAACTGTAAGACAAACCTGACACCAACGAAGAATAAACTCCAGGTATGGGGAATTTTCCAACAGGTTTGATAGTGCTTCCATTAGCCTCTGTAAATATCTGAAGGGGATTGATGAAGCAACAGCTGGTATGTCTGTTGGTTTTACAGACATTATACAATGTTTAATTAGAGAATCCTCATTTAGACGGAAACTGAGCAACAAAGCCCTTTGGTGTTGATCCTCGGATAGAGCTTTTTCAACTGCCTGTGCAACAACGAGGTAAAGGAACATCAGGAAGAGAGGCTACAAAATGGAACCAAGAGAAACACTATAAGAAATAAGTACCTCTGGGGTAACATCCATGTCAAGATCTGTGGGATCAAAAACAAAAGATTCGTCCATGGAATAGATTAAGACACCCTCTGTCGTTGCGGCTGCCCAACTTCGGCCAGTTGGTGCAATTTTTAGGCACTTTGTCCGAATAATAGGCCTTCCGTTGTTTGGCATGGACCCCGGCAGATTATAGGCCAACTTTGTCCTGGTTTGTTTGTCAATGCCTTCCTCTACATCACTATCATCATCATCGATTAAATCAATTGGCCCGGCATCAGTCATCTTTTTCGAGTTTAAGAAGTCCAAAACCCCATCCAGAGAAAGGTTGAGGGTTATTTGAAATCTTCGTAACAATACCTGTAGTATGGCACAACTCAACTCATAAGCTGACCTGATAATAATACAGCATGCTACTAGTTTATGGAAGGTAATTTCATTGCAAACACCTCATATTGACGTATTATAGTAATTCATTTATAACCAACCAGGGAAACAGCAATTATAAGGTAATTATAACCAGCACATGACAAGAGATAGAAAACCAACCTGATCTGCAATGTCGTACACACAGATATACTTGCTACTTCCCGCAGCCAACATATAACTGCCATCAGCAGAGTAACACAAGCTTGTGAAACACTTTCCTGAGCTTGAGTTAGCTGATGTTCTCCTATCAGTCATGAGGCTCCCCCCAGCAATGTCTCGACGACCCTCAATCGTATACATTAAAATCCCATCTATAGGATCCCAGAAATGGATCTGACCATCTAACGTACTGCAAGCTAATTGTTTTCCATCTGGACGATATACAACTGTAAGAACATCATGTGTATGTGTGAATGTTTCGACGGCACCTTTTCCTTCAAATACATCCCATAGGCGAACAGATTTGTCCCATGAAGATGAAGCTAAGACTGCCTGAACGATATAAACGAACATTTTATTTAGTTCTTCCCGTGTGTAAGGGAGGCCATCATTATGAATTTAAAAAGTTGGTACGGATTCAGAAGGAGGTAGAAAAATATAAATGATATGATAATAGGAAATTGATTTTGCGACATGACATGTTAATTGTTGTAGGCTGTAGATATGAATTAAAAAGCCACCACCGCTTCACTGGGAAGTAGAAGTCATTTTTATTTCAAACAGACCAGGAGTTTAGGAGTATAATTATAAATGACCACAAATGGAGCTTGTAATATGGACATACATTTGAAGGAGAAAACATCAATGCATGCACAGGCCCTTCGTGACCACTAAGAACGTCCAACAAGCGCCCCGTTTTCATCGACCATACATAAATCTAGAAACATTAACAAAATTGTCAGAATATAGCTTCTAACCTTCTAGGTAGTTTTATGCCATCAGAAGCATCCAAGACACTGAGAAAGAAAGCATACCTCAAAAGAATCAAGAGTTCCAGCACAAATTACTTCACCACTCTGATCCGCTGCTAGAGAAACAAATTGCCTAGAAGATGGTGTAGTAAATGTCCTGAAATTTCGATAACGTAACATATCCCATGCACGGACAGTGCCATCTAAAGATGCACTTAGGAGAGCATTGTTGTTCCCAGTAAAATGCAGTGCAGTGATTGCATTTGTGTGTTCAGAGAACGTTACAAAACAAAAACCCGATGAAGCCGTCCATACCTGTGACGCAAAATATTAGCTTAGCAGCATAAGTCTACATGTAACAAGAAGGAAAAGAGATAAAAACAAATAAACAAGAAACAGCAGAAGCAACATCACGAGCATAAAAACATAGAAAAATAAGACATCGATCATCTTGGAACACTGCTATGCTTCTGTATAAGAAAAAGGAGAGAACTCATGTGCCAAGACATTCAACAATCTATTTTTACCATATTCACTCAACTAAACTTGTGTCCAAACTAGCCCATATTTCAGTGGAACAGAACTTAAATATCGATGTGGCATATGTTGCTTGTATTTGCACTTGGTAGCGAAACAACTTAATATCATTGTCAGACAACTTACAGAAGCAAATGACTGAGACATGTATTCATCCTGCTGTGTCTGACACTTCATATCATTGTCAGACAATGACACTCTTACACGATTTAATGCTATGTTTAAAGAAAAGAAACAGAACCAAATTGAGAGTATATGACGACATAATGATATGTTTAAAGAAAAGAAACTGAACCAAATTGGGAGTATATTGACGACATAAAACGTGCAAATCAGGCTTATAACAAAAGAATCAGCCCCACCTAAGACAGTGTGTGAGGGATTTCAGACATCCATGCTAAACTTATGCAAGTTCCAACTAAAACCAGAACAGCCGAAGTATATAAGAACCATGTAAAATGCCAACCGTTCTTGCCATAATGTGTGCAAGGGTTCGTTTTAACATCAAGAAAGATCAAAAATCATAAGATATCAAGATATTAAATAAACTCTGCAGCTCTGAATCACACTGGAGTTAGTTTCCATTTTGGTAAACAAAAATAGCTGATGTGACAATAAAAATCTAAACCTAGAACATGAAGTCTTACATGAATGATAAACCAAGAGGGGCAATGTAATTTTTGGAAACGCTTAAATTAACAATTTCAAGCTAAAATCTGCAAGAAAACTTAGAAGTGTTCTTTAATGATCATTTTCACCTTGATTTTATTGTCATCTGCTCCAGTAGCTAAAAGCTGTGAATCCTGGGAATACGCCAGGCAATTCACATCAAAATAATGACCCTGTTGTTTCAAGACATAACTCTCTGACCGCCACTCCCAAACAAGCAACTGCCCGAGTTTGGCACACCCAAATGTCAACCAGTTCCCAAGTTCATTAAACACAGAGGTAGTAATCTTCTCTCTTGATATCGAAAGCAAATGAATACACACAAAATCAGGCATTTGATAGAGCCCAAAAACACCATTTGAAAACCCTGCAACTACTAGTTCAAGACCTCGATGGTAATCACAAGACGTCAATCTCGCTGGAGCTTGACCAAAGTTATCTTTCCTTAACAATTCCCACTTTCCTCTGTGAAGATTAAACTCACTCTCTTCATCAGCATTCCCACCAAATCTCCTCCTCTTCTTCTTACCAACATTACCATTGACACCCACAATTTCATTTCCATCCCCTCCCTTCTCTGGTGTGCCCGGAGACGGTGGATCCGAAAATTCCATCTCCATATCATCAGCTTTCACACCTTCATTACCAACATATTTCCAGCTACATATCAAACAATCCCTCGATATCGTATAAGCCCTCGAAACCTCTTGCGTACCCTTATCAGGACTAAAAAACACCCCCAAAATCGTATCCCTATGAGATAAAAACATATAAGGTCTATTAAATCCCTTCAATTTCTTCAAACAAAACACTCTAACAGCCAAATCTTTCGACCCAGCAATAACATAATTACTATCAGGACTCCAATCCAACGCCGTCACCGCTCCATTACACTCGGCAAACGTCCTAACCAACTGAAACGGGAAAAACTCTTTACGGAAACCCGGCGACCGCCATATTTGAAGCAATTTACCAGTACCAATAGCAATCAATCCACCATCAGGACTAAATTTAATCGAAGAAATTGGTTTTTTAAATGAAATACGATGTAAAATCACACGGCGGCTGAGATTAATAAACAAACATCGATTGTTTTCATCAACACATAATAGAAATTTACCATCAGGAGATACAGCGATTTTGGAGATATTAGATGATGTTTGACATGGTAAAGTTGATGTTTCAGATTTAATAAGATCAGTAACTGAGATTCGATTACCAACTGGTGAAATAAGCTGAGAGTTGCCGGAGATTATCACGTTTCCGCCTCTGTATGGAGCTCCTAAGAGATTCTGGAACCGGAAATTCATCGATGTTCGGAGATCTGTCCACCTTGAGGGGGTTTTGATTGATTGATTGATTTATTCTTGGGATTTGATTAATTTCTGTGAAAATGGAGGCTAAAACCCTGAACCTCTCTCTAGAAAAGAGTTTAGTTTGAGTATGATTTTTCTTTTTGTGTTTAAACCCTAGAAGAGGGTGTAAAGACAACGAATGAAACGACGGTCGTGCCGATCCGTAAGTAGGTTCGTGGGTGTACGGGTCAGGAATGTTGGGCTACACGAGTCACTATAAGAAACATCATATCGGGCTTCTTAACACAAGGCTTATCAGGATTCCTAGCGACTAGTTAGTTGGTTATGGGGGTCTTGAGGCAATGGCAATGTCTAGGCTCGATCCAATAAAAACCTAAGGCCCCTTCCTGTGGTAAATGCCAAACCCACCCATTTTCCATGCGAGCTGGCCTGGCAAACTGGCCACGCCATTATGGGATAAATATAAGCGATTGAGACTCAATCGTTCGATGTAGACTAGACGGTTAGCGGTGCACACTAAACCGGTAATGGTGTAGTCTCAACCGTTAGGTGGATTTGAAACCTCCAACGGCTCTTTCTCCACCGCTATAAAAGGGAAAAAAATTTACACAAACATTACACCAATTTTTTGTATCTTTCTATCTTATTATCTTTCAAAATAGCAAAGTTTGAATCCTAACTTGACTTGGCTACCCAACTTGATTTTTCTGGAGTGGTGCTTGAATCGGCCCTTAATAAGATATGTGAAGGTTATAAAGAAATTGGTAAAAATCAAAGAAGTCTACAAGTTTTGGATATTAATCAAATCAAACCTCCAAAGAGAAGACCAAGGGAAGAAAAATGTTCAAGGGAAGAAAAATTTGAAGGCAAAGAAGAAGATAAACAAAGGAGACTCCATTCATGAGCGCATTGATTGGAAGTTTGGTGAAATGAAGAAGATAAACAAGATGAAGAACATTGTCCCAAACTTTTACTTTTAAAGTCTTTATTGTAAAATTATGTCATTATGTAGATGAATGAAAGAGGCACTAATGTAAATTAAATTTCTTAACTTTTAATGAAAGATGCACTAGTTTTATATTTGAATATCTTAAAATTAAAATTTGATACAAATGATAGTTGCATCATACAAACGAAAGATGCATCATATTTGGGCAGTTACTCTAAACTGGTCATATTTGGGAAACACCCTCAAGATAAGATAACAACCCTCATAGTGAAAATTTGTTCCAACTCTGTTGCGCCAATCGAGCCGACACATTTGCTCTACATCATTTGCGTTTTGGCTATTTTGTCGGTTTCGATAGCCTTCAACAAGTGCAGCATCCCACAACCCTACATCCTTGCTGATTATTCCGAAGCGATGACACAATCCATGTGCATTTCGATTAGCGTCGTTAAATGTTTCTTGTTGAAATCTTTCAAATATGCGACTCCATGTAACCTCTTGATGTTTATTTAGTCCACCATCGGCCATATCTTGCGTAACAAAAACATAATACTTGCAAATGGATTCATTCAGATATGTTAAATTTTCGAGGTCGAACTCGAACTGACATATTGGATTTGTGGAGTGAAAGAATGAAGATCGAAGAAATGGTGTGAGTTGAAATGAAATTTGATATTATATATATAGGCAGATGAAATGATGATCGTTGGATGAGATGATACTGACGGTCTAGTCTAGACCGCTGGCGGTGGATACTTAACCTACCGGTTTTAACTGTACATGAATGTTTACCACACCCATAGGAAGGGGCCTAATAATTAAAATGTCTTAGGGCTGAAATGCCACGATTCCGGTGTGTCGTTGGTGTATGTATATCGATTTTTTTAAATATCCCATTACGTTCATTAGGCTAGTAGAGTTAATTAAGTGGTCAAGTTTGCATACATGTAAACTCCCGCACGTGGAGGAAAGTTATTTTTTAGATTTATTTCATTAAATTTACATCTTTTTCCTAGAAAATGATATCTTTAATATTGAAAAATGTGTCACAGTCTCACCACCACCACCATCTTCACCGCCACCACCACCACCTGAACCAACACTGGTGCCGCCATAACCACCACTGTCGACACCACCACAATATCATGATCATTGTAGACGCAATCACTGTCACCATTGTCGCCGCCATCATATTCAATGTCGTCACTATCAATGTCGTCGTCGTTACCGACAACACTATGATCACCACCTCCTTAACCATGGATCATAAAACCCTTAACCTTGAAGGGTTACTATAGTTTTTTCTCACATGTGTGCCAAATTCACTCCTTAACTGGATTATATGGAAAAATTAACGGATTGGGACATCTCAACTTTGTTTGAAACTCTAGGGAATTTCCACAGTCATGCCTCCCAAATTGGGTCGTTTTGACTATTTTTCCTAACTAAACCAAAACCTAGTTACATTTTACTTCTTCTTCTCCTATTCCTCTTCTCGTATGATTTAATTATTCTACATTTTTCGATTGACAAACACTTTATCGTCATCGATAAACCTCAATTACAGTTTTCTTAGTATATGTTCTTCTCCTCGTCCGCTCCCATACCAGATTATTTTATATTCAACTTAAACGCATCTTCTTCTTCTTTTCCTCATCCCTAAGATTACATCAAAAGAGCCTATATCTTTCAAGTCAACGTTCTCATTCAGTGCATGTTTTTAGTGGAATTAATCACATCTATGTTTGTATCAAGTATAATCATATCAGCAACATACAATCATACAATCACATAGGCATCCTTAAGAAGTTACTTGTATATATACTTGTCATATTCATTAACTTAAATCCACTACACATTATCACATGATCAAATTTTTCATGCCATTGTTTATGTGCTTATTTGAAAACATACAAATATTTATTCAACTTACAAACTTTATCCTCATAACCTTTCACTATATAGTCCTCAGGTTGGTCTATGTAAATTTCTTTATATAATTCACATTTTTAGAAAAGTTGTCTTAACATCCATCTAATATATTTCCAAGTTGTTTATGGAAGCAATATCAATTAGAATCTCAAGAGAAGTAATTCTCGTTACAAATGAATAAGAAACAAGGAAATCTACACCTTCTTTTAGTTTACAGACTTTACCTACCAACTTAGCCTAATATTTTTCCACAGTTCAATCTACCTAACGTTTCCTCTTAAAGACTCATTTACATCCCATGGTCTTACTCCCTGGAGGTAAACTAGTAAGCTCCCAAGTCTGGTTCTGATGTACTGAGTTCATTTCACTAAATGAAGCTTCTTACCAGAATGGGGTTTTAGTAGATGTCAAGGCTTCTTTACAAGTCCGGGGCTCAGACTAATCTAGGCATGTTATGAAGTCGGCTTCATAAGAAGTCTCAAGTTTAATTGTTTTACTTCTCTTAGGCTCAAACTTAACTTCATCTTTCCTTAAGATAAGTTCTGACTATTTAAAAATAAATCTAGGGGATCAACAACACATCTCTAATGAGGTAAATGTTTAAGAATAAACATGTTCAAAGAACTCAGCATCCCTAGATTCTGTAATAATATTCACAAAAAAGTCAGAAAAATCACACCAAAGTCTGAAAAATCAAAATGCACAACCAAAAATCTATATGTAGAAATATACTCAGCATACCCTATATGAAGACATAATCATCATTTTTGGTTTCTATCTAATTATTTTAGGAAGAGGAATGACAATCTTAGTCAAACACCCGCACACTTTGACGCATTCATAAGATGGCCATCTACGTTTCCATAGATCATATGGAGTTTCATCTGATCGTTAAAAGGGTACTCTATTCAGGATATACTAGTTAAGAGGACTGCCTCCCCCTACAAGGCCGCATGTAATCCTGAACTAATAAACATGGAAATTATCATCTCCTTAAGGATACGGTTGTTATGTTCAAGGCTTCTAATTGGTTTTCAACTTAAAGTTTATATATATTAAGGATTCTAAGGCATCATCCTTATCCCTAAGAAAGTATACAAGATAATACCTCGTACAATAATCTACGAAAGTTATAAACCATCTTTTACCATAGTGGTTTTGGTTTAAAATCATGTCAACTAGGACTCACTAGTCCAGAAAGGGCTATAAATGACGAATGAAGTCTGTTATAAAATATGATTTATCACGGTTTTCATCTGTTATTCGAACCGTTATTTATTTGGTGTGAATCTTTATAAATGACAAATAAAGAATGTTATTAAATATGACGAGTAAAATATGTGATTTTATGTCACGACCATAATCTGTTATTAAGTACCACGGTTATCATATGTTAAATACAACCATGAACGATGTCTGTCATAAAGGAGGTATTTTATAGAAACAAATATACTAATTCAAAACGGGAATGTTCCGTCATTTTTAGGCTATTGATTCAGATTTTCTTAATATGAAATATATTCAGATTCGGGTTTAATATTTCTGAAACAAAATTGTGAACAAATTATAAAAATGAAATATAATCTTAAATAAAAAGTCTGAGATAACTTTATTTAAATTACCCAAAAAGAACAAAGAATATTTGAATACATAATAAATATTAAAAGCGAAGTCAATCTACAGTCACATAATCATTAAAATTGCATTCAATCTACTTTCACTGTAAGAAATTACATAAGCTTTGGGATATCATTTCACCTCTTGAAACATCTCGAAGTACTCCATTTTTATCACATAACATCGCACTTGCATCCATAATTTCATCAATCATGCAGTGATAATAGTCATCATTCGATGGTTTTGATTTATCAACATATGCGCATTCAACCTCTTTTTTCCTGAAGTTCCTCAACAAAAAGCTAAGGCAAAACGACGAAGGTGTTGCTGATATCCTAATGTCCTGTATAACAAGATACCAAGTTAGTTGAAATTTCAATGCAGGGAAGGAAAGCAACGGCCACATATTCAAGTACAAAGAAGAACTATCGATCTACATTGCGGGAAAACAATATAATCTAGTAACAGAGACAGTGACACACCATTAAGCTAAAATTATGGTCACACAAACACTTGCACCCACAGAGAAACCTACACATATTATGTTGTGTCGGACACAATATCAATCTTAATGAAAACACCTTTGCATCTTAGGATAACATAAACATCCAACATATATCCATATACTGAGCACACAGCCTAAGAAAAACATTCCAATTACTGTCATTTACAAAGTTAAACATCGAAGGGAAAAGGTTCGCAAAGCTTATAAAGGAACTCAAAAGGTTAAAATGGAAAACAAACGTGAGTAATATACTGGAAGACCTTTTTGAACCTCTATCTAAATTATAACAACCTCACTTATATTAAGACTTGAAGAAAACTCACTTCTGAGGCTATTCATGCACAATCTGAGCTGCAGATTAAGCAATAATTTCTTGCTTCGGCCTCAATATAATTCCAGCATCTTGGCTTCAATATAATTCCAGTATCTTGAACTTTAGGATCAGTTACAATCTCACATTCAAGCACAAGAGCAACGACTGCACATTTCAAAACAATCAAACACATGAAGACTCAAATCATATACTATCACAGTAACTAATCTCCCACAAAACGTGTTATATAAAGGAAATGATCTTACTTTTCTTGCATCTTTGGAACGATTTATATGTTGTTATCCTAAACAAGGATGAGGCCAAGGTTTTGGAATTCTCCCTAATTGAAATATAGGATGTAAGCATTACCGTGATCTTCATCTTTCCATCCAGTTGTGAATCTGAAAATCATCAATATAAAATTGATAAATTTGTAGATAAAACCACATGTAGAGATTGAAACACAATATTCTAAGTCTTCTCAGAAGAGTCATTACACACCCAAAAAAAAAAAATCCTAACAAGATAGAAAAGCTAAATCTATCAAATAGATTAAAATCAAAGAACATCTCAAGAATCCCATACCATCTAAACCCTTAAAAGTAACAACATCAACAATGATAATACTTATATGTCAACTGTTTATAAGGGAACTCAAACAGAATTTGGAAATCGATTTTACCTTGGTAAGACCTTCCAAATTATTGATATCACAAAGAACACGAAGAAATAAAAATCAGTAACAAATTCCAGATTCCTAAATAATCCCCAATTTCACTTAAAACCCTATAATCTTTACAACAATCTTCCCAAATCGTTTTTTTTTGTGTGAAAACCCTAGAATCTTACAATAACATTGAATCTAATCGAACAAGATAAAACGAAAATATGTTAAGTAATGGGTTTGTTTAATGAGAAACCAATTGTTGCTATTGTCTTTGGGTTTGTTGGAGAAAACGAGAGAGATGGAGGGGTTTAGTTTTTCTGAAGTATTCAGATGAAGGATACGGAGGAGAAAGAGGAACGAAAAAAAAGTAGGGTTAGAAGTTGGACGAAAATAAATGGCAGCTAAAGTACTGGGGATATATACGCGCCCACAATCGTTCTTTCCTCCTAGTGACCAATAGGTCCATTAGTCGCTGGGTTTACCAATAGGCCCACAATCGTTCTTTCCTCCTAGTACCGATCTATATGAATGGCTCACGACAAATTAGTCGCTGGGTTTACCATTTTCTAATTCATAGAAACGTGGCATTACATGCGACTAGCCATTTTTTGGGTATCCAATAGAAGATCAGTGGTGGGTGTATAAATACTTAAAATATATATCGGATTTATTCCGTGATATAATAGTTATGTTTAAATAACACACCTAGTAAATTACCACGCTTGAAAATGACGGTTTTTTTACGTTAAATGATGATCCCAAATATTTTTATGCTATATGACGGAATTTGTTTGTAATAGTATATTCACGTCATTAATCTGTCATTTAAAAGCGTGATTAATAGCCCTTTCTGGACTAGTGACTAACTGATTTAATTCCAAGGGATTAGAATTACTCTGAACATTTGTGCCAAAAGATTTTATAGCATATTTTGATTCTACATAGATTTCACTTTTGTGTTCAAAATTCAAACTGAATTTGGGTATGCAGCCTATGCTAGTCACTTTTAACATTGACTTATAAGTTTACGGTTCCAAGTACACCACGCAAAACATTCAATTAAACAAAGAAATCACAAGAATCAACTATGTTAAGCTTATAAAGACCCAAAGTCATATAACTCTTTCTTAGAAAATCACTGCCTAGTTAGAACAAGTTTTCCAGATTCAATTAAAATATTAAATCTTTTACCATCTACAACAGAATAAGATACAATATTCTTGTATATGCTTGGAACATGAAAACTTCATTAAATGTGAGAATATTACAGATATGAGGTTTTGTTCGACCTTTTCCTTTTATGCAACCTCTGTTGTAGATGAGTTAACCATAAAGAGTTTCTCGACATCCCCTATCCTCGGATAGGAGGTGAACATGTATCTGTTTCAACAAACATTCTTGGTAGCTCCAGAGTACACCTACTGGTCTCTCACATTGGTTATTAGAATAACTCCCGACATCATAACTCTCAGACCGCCACTCCCAAACAAGCAACTGCCCGAGTTTGGCACACCCAAATGTCAACCAGTTCCCAAGTTCATTAAACATAGAGGTAGTAATCTTCTCTCTTGATATCGAAAGCAAATGAATACACACAAAATAAGGCATTTGATAGAGCCCAAAAACACCATTTGAAAACCCTGCAACTACTAGTTCAAGACCTCGATGGTAATCACAAGAAGTCAATCTCGCTGGAGCTTGACAAAAGTTATCTTTCCTTAACAATTCCCACTTTCCTCTATGAAGATTAAACTCACTATCTTCATCAGCATTCCCACCAAATCTCCTCCTCTTCTTCTTACCAACATTACCATTGACACCAACAATTTCACTTCCATCCCCTCCTTTCTCTGGTGTACCCGGAGAGGGTGGATCCGAAAATTCCATCTCCATATCATCATCTTTCACACCTTCATTACCAACATATTTCCAGCTACATATCAAAAACTCCCTCGATATCGTATAAGCCCTTGAAACCTCTTGCGTACCCTTATCAGGACTAAAAAACACCCCCAAAATCGTATCCCTATGAGATAAAAACATATAAGGTCTATTAAATTCCTTCAATTTATTCAAACAAAACACTCTAACAGCCAAATCTTTCGACCCAGCAATAACATAATTACTATCAGGACTCCAATCCAACGCCGTCACCGCTCCATTACACTCGGCAAACGTCCTAACCAACTGAAACGGAAAAAACTCTTTACGGAAACCCGGCGACCGCCATATTTGAAGCAATTTACTAGTACCAATAGCAATCAATCCACCATCAGGACTAAATTTAATCGAAGAAATTGGTTTTTTAAATGAAATACGATGTAAAATCACACGGCGACTGAGATTAATAAACAAACATCGATTATTTTCATCGACACATAATAGAAATTTACCATCAGGAGATACAACGATTTTGGAGATATTAGATGATGTTTGACATGGTAAAGTTGATGTTTCAGATTTAATAAGATCGATGGAATCGAGATTCGATTACCAACTGGTGAAATAAGCTGAGAGTTGCCGGAGATTATCACGTTTCCGCCTCTGTATGGAGCTCCTAAGAGATTCTGGAACCGGAAATTCATCGATGTTCAGAGATCTGTCCACCTTGAGGGGGTTTTGATTGATTGATTGATTTATTCTAGGGATTTGATTAATTTCTGTGAAAATGGAGGCTAAAATCATGAACCTCTCTCTAGAAAAGAGTTTAGTTTGAGTATGATTTTTCTTTTTGTGTTTAAACCCTAGAAGAGGAGGGTGTAAAGACTACGAATGAAACGACGGTCGTGCCGATCCGTAAGTAGGTTCGTGGGTGTACGGGTCAGGAATGTTGGGCTACACGAGTCACTATAAAAAAAACCAGTCCCGACTAGTTAGTTGGTTAGAGCATTTCCTATGGCAATGGCCAAACTCAAAAGTTCTCCACTATGGGAAACAAATTAAAATGAACAAATCTGATATTTTAGGGTCCCACTATTAATTTTGTTGACATAAACTAATAAGAGTTGGGTTCCACTAATCATTTTATTTATATAAACTAATAAGAGTTTGGTAACACAAATTATTTAACTAATAAAATAAAAAATAAACCATAATTATAATAATCAGGTGTTGGAGAGAGAATATGTGAGGGGAGACATCTCTGCTGACTTCAGCGACATCTCTGCTGACTCCAGCGACATCCCTGTTGACTCGCGACATCCCTGCTGACTCCAGCGACATCTGCACAAGCGCCCGTCATTGCACCAAACGCGCGCCTACTGGAATGTCTCAGTGTTCAAATGAACAGATCTGTTTATTTGAACATCCATTTTCTTGGTTTGTTCATCCCATAGTGGGAGAAAAATAAACAAACTCTGAGTTTGTTCATCCCATGGGAATTGCTCTTAGGGGGTCTTGAGGCAATGTCTAATTAAGCTACTCTCGATCCAATAAAAACCTAATAATTAAAATGGATTAGGGCTGAAATGCCACGATTCCCGTGTGTCGTCGGTGGATATATCTCGATTTTTTAAAAGACTTCTCTTAAATATAGCTCATTTATTAATCATAGCCCAAAAAGTTTAAGTCAAAAGTTAAAATGAAAAACCAAACAACTTTTAATTTTCCGCTAACAATCCAATTTCAATCTCCTTTTTACTCAAAATCAATATAAACCCTTTTTTTTTTTTTGTTAATCACACTTAAAATTGATTATCATTGTTCTTTTAGTATTCTCAAAGATTGAATAATTATATATAAACTTTTTTTTTTCTCTTTCATGTTTTTCGTCCGGCGAAAAACTCCGGTGATTGGAAACTCATTCCAATAACAGTTTCATCATGATTTTGCTTGACAGTTTTTATGTTTTGCTTTCTCATTTGATTTCCCTATCACTTTTTCTGATTTTTTTCGTCGTTTTCATAGACTTTCTTTGCTGCGTTTTTGGTTTTTCTAGGGTTCAGGGTGTTTTTCCTTCATTTAGGGTTTTATTTTTGCTTCCATGCCGAGAATCATACGTTCTTCTTCTTGTGCTTCCTTGTGCATACCTTTACCCCAGCCTCCCCTACCTCTTCCATGACTTTCACAGACCACTCTCCTTCTTCAGCAGTCAACGTGTGCCATTGTCCTTTCAAGAGCCTCCATGGATGCCCTGATGGTGTTCATGGAAGAGGTTACGTCAAAGGGTCATTCCTGAAACACCTTCATGACAAACACCTCTTCTTGGACACCAGTAAGGCCATCGTCCGTGACTTGATCTCTAGGGATTTGAAGGTTTATCGTGACTTGGAGAAGGCTCTCTACGCCCTTCGAATGTGGTTTTGCAGCAAATGCATGTATTTACATGCTTGGTCGAAATCCTACAAGGGGAGAAAGGGGATTGTTCATGACTTTGTTTCAGGGCCCTGTAATGGGGAAGGGGCAGACTTTTTGATCCACGGTTTGGACAGGCTAGGAGAGGTGATGGAGGTGTTGCAGGACGTGAGGGTTGAAGCTGCTGATGTTGTGGTTGACGCTGTTTCAGGTGGGATTGACAGTGGTGCTGTTGAGTTTCTATATACAGAATTACTTAATGCCGTGCTTCAACGACAAATCCCTACAGTCACTTGCATCCCCCACAAATGCAGACTCGTATTTTACAAAGCTCTTAAGGTATGTCTTGATCGGATTATTGCAAGTCCAGGTAATCTGTCAGTTTGGCTTCGATTGCTTTTTGTCCCCATTTGTACTCTGTCCCTATATCAACCGAAGATCTCTGATGAACGGAAGTCCGGTAACCGTAAACGACTACAAGTGGCAACTATTCTTCAGGCGCTTATGGATTGAAAGGAGCCAAATGGGTGTTCATTTTTGATTAACAAGATGTTGCAACAGCCTGTTAAGTTGGGCTCTAGGAAAACTGATGAGAAGAAGATAGACGACAAACAGCTTGGGGCACCTATTGTAGAAAGTCAACGGAAGATCAACACAGGGAACTTCGCAACTGCTATATGGGTTTTGTCTTCATCTGGTGTTTCCCCTTACGATGAGAAGACTTATCTAGACTTGCTAGATAAACATCCGTTAGCATCATTTCCTGAGGTTCTCACAGATGATATCACTGGGGATCCCATCTTTGTTGATTCCAAGGCTGTTTTGGGAGATATTAAATGTTTCCCTAAAGGTACGTCGTGCGGTAGGGATGGTCTACGGGCGCAACATTTAGTTGATGTTCTTAGTGGAGCGACGGCAGCAGTGGCGGATGACTTGCTAGTATCTATCTCTGGGGTTTTCAACCTTTGGTTGGTTGGAAAATGCCCTAGTGTTTTGGGCGAATACATTGCTAGCGCCTCGTTGAATTCTTTGCTTAAGCCAGGAGGAGGTCTTAGGCCTATTGCAGTCGGTACAGTTTGGCGGAGATTAGTTTCTAAGGTGGCTACTTTTGCTGTTGGAAAGGATATGACTTCTTATTTAAGAGATTACCAATTCAGGGTTGGTGTTTCTGTAAGAGGGGAAGGTATTTTACATGCTGTAAATCTCCTTTTAAAAATGAAGGGTCACTCGAAAAATATGTCAATGTTGCTAATTGAGTTTTCTAATGCTTTTAACATGGTGAGCATATCTCATCTCATTAAGGAAGTCCACCTTCATTGTCCAGGTATTTCTCGCTGGGTTGAGTTTTGTTACTTACGTCTGGCTAAGCTTTACTATGCCCAATATATTTTGTCTTCCTATCTTGGTATGCAACAAGGAGATCATCTCGGGTCCTTGTTATTTGCATTGACACTTCACCCCTTAGTGAAGACCATTGCTTCTCGATGCAAACTGGACTTGCATGCCTGGTACCTTGATGATGGTACAATAGCTGGGGATACTTTAGAGGTGTCTAAGGCTTTGTGAATAATTGAAACTGAAGGACCAGGCATGGGGTTACATCTCAATATAAAGAAACCGGAAGTCTTTTGGCCTTCTATTGATCCCAGGAGTACAATGGATGGTTTTTTCCCTCCGGATATTGGTAGGCCTTCTAAGGGTGTTAAACTTTTGGGTGGTCCAGTGAGTTTAGATATGGGCTTCATTAGAAACATGTTTTTGAACAGGGTGCACAAAACTGTTCAACTAATGGGAGCGATTAAAAAACTCAAGGACCCTCAAAGTGAGATGTTTTTACTTCGCAACTGCACTGGTGTGTCTAGACTTTATTTTTCTATGTGAACTACTAATACGGCTGCTCTACAACATGCCACTGACCTCTTCGATGACCAGCTTTATTAGTACTTGAGGCTTCTGATTACAGGGGATAGTGCGGGTTTTGGTCCTTTACAAAATAGATTAGATACCTTACGTATTAAGGATGGTGGACTTGGCATTTATACCATGGCCGATACTCGTGCTTACTGTTATCTTACAATATCACTACGGATCCCATATTTTTTTATTCCAAGGATGTTTTGGGATCTATTAAATGTTTCCCTAAAGGTACGTCGTGCGGTAGGGATGGTCTACGGGCGCAACATTTAGTTGATGTTCTTAGTGGAGCGGCGGCAACAGTGGCGGATGACTTGCTAGTATCTATCTCTGGGGTTTTCAACCTTTGGTTGGCTGGAAAATGCCCTAGTGCTTTGGGCGAATACATTGCTAGCGCCTCGTTGACTTCTTTGCTTAAGCCAGGAGGAGGTCTTAGGCCTATTGCATTCGGTACAATTTGGCGGAGATTAGTTTCTAAGGTGGATACTTTTGCTGTTGGAAAGGATATGACTTCTTATTTAAGAGATTACCAATTCGGGGTTGGTGTTTCTGTAGGAGGGGAAGGTATTTTACATGCTTTAAATCTCCATTTAAAAATGAAGGGTCACTCGGAAAATATGTCAATGTTGCTAATTGAGTTTTCTAATGCTTTTAACATGGTGAGCATATCTCAGCTCATTAAGGAAGTCCACCTTCATTGTCCATGTATTTCTCGCTGGGTTGAGTTTTGTTACTTACGTCTGGCTAAGCTTTACTATGCCCAATATATTTTGTCTTCCTATCTTGGTATGCAACAAGGAGATCATCTCGGGTCCTTGTTATTTGCATTGTCACTTCACCCCTTAGTGAAGACCGTTGCTTCTCGATGCAAACTGGACTTGCATGCCTGGTACCTTGATGATGGTACAATAGCTGGGGATACTTTAGAGGTGGCTAAGGCTTTGTGAATAATTGAAACTGAAGGACCAGGCAGGGGGTTACATCTCAATATAAAGAAGACGGAAGTCTTTTGGCCTTCTATTGATCCCAGGAGTACAATGGATGGTTTTTTCCCTCCGGATATTGGTAGGCCTTCTAAGGGTGTTAAACTTTTGGGTGGTCCAGTGAGTTTAGATATGGGCTTCATTAGCGACATGTTTTTGAACAGGGTGTACAAAACTGTTCAACTAATGGGCGCGATTAAAAAACTCAAGGACCCTCAAAGTGAGATGTTTTTACTTCGCAAATGCACTGGTGTGTCTAGACTTTATTTTTCTATGTGAACTACTAATACAGATGCTCTACAACCTACCACTGACCTCTTTGATGACCAGCTTTATCAGTACTTGAGGCTTCTGATTACAGGGGATAGTGCGGGTTTTTGTCCTTTACAAAATAGATTAGATACCTTACGTATTAAGGATGGTGGACTTGGCATTTATACCATGGCCGATACTCGTGCTTACTGTTATCTTGCTTCTCAAAGTCAGACTACTTCAGTACAGAGAGTGATCCTTGGTAATTTATTCTCAACGGACAAAGGTTCAGCTTATCAGTTGGCTCTTCAGACCTTCACCCAGGTATGTGGATTACCTTATTCTTACAATGTCAATGATACCCCCCCCCCCTCTCCATGCATTCCCTGGCAGTAGTTTATTTTGACGCATTTAAGAAGCAAATCCCAGACCAATTTCATATGTCTGCAAGAGATTACATCCTATGGAAATGTAACCGTGTCAAGCATGCTCAAGATTATCTTTTGGCGGTTCCCATTAGTGGGCTTAATCAATGCCTTGGTCCTAGGAAATTTAGAGTCGTGATTTGCTATCGTATGGGTATTCCTTTGTTTGTTGAGAATAATTTATACCCAAGTTGCAGCAAGTCTATGGATATTTTTGGAGATCATGCGCTTAATTGTGCTAAAGACATTGGATATAAATTTCGCCATGATGTTGCTCGTGATATTGTCGTAGACATTTGTTACAAGGCTAATGTTCATGCGCGCAAGGAGGTTTGTCTCGGTCTTCAGTCGGATGATGGCAAAGATCTAAAACCTGCTGATATCCTTGTCATTAACTGGGAAAATGGGAAAGATGTCTATATGGATGTTACAGGTGTCTCTCCATTCACTGGTGATGGTGTCCGCTCTTTCGCTCCTGGTAAGGAAATTTATGGTGCGGTTTTTTGTAAACGTACCAAATACTTGGACAAGTACGCTGCGCATGGCTATGGTTTGGGTGTTATAGCCTTCTCTACCCTTGGGGAGCTCGGTGAGGACACTGATTTTTTTCAAGCGTCTAAGGAACTGTTTGGTTAGCAATGACGCTAGTAGTGGCTTAGGTAATTTCATTTTTTATCGTTTAGGCGTTGCAATTCAAAGAGGAGTTTGGGCCTAGCTTGTCGCTAGGTTGCCAACAAAAGCTCTGTGTAATTAGTTTAGATTAATTATTCTAACTCTTAATTTTCTCAAAAATATTTTTTTCTTAATCATGATTACATTAAAATTGATGTATATTCTAATCGCTCTCTTAAAGAACCCCCAATTGGAGGATACCCAATCTAATTTGGGGATATAGCTACAGGACAACAAAAAAAGGTGTCCCAATATCAATTCGAGGTTACCTCTATCCAAATATTTTTTTAATTTCTAATCTACCCCTAACTAATCCTAATTAGTGTTTAATTATAATTAGTTAAAATATTTAAGTATTTGTTATAAGATTAGTGTGTGTTTTTATTTGAATTTGGGTGAGTGTGGTGAGAGTAGGAGGAGGGAAAAAAAAATTGGGAGGGAACTTTTATTAGGGGAAAATGGATGATGATTGTGAAGAGAGAATTGATGCTGCTGAATCTTTAGCTCAGCTACAACAAGGATCATATCTTGAATCTTCAACTAATGACAACAACTCACAATTGCAAGTTTTTGTGGAACCAACACCCTTGAATGATGATTTTTACGAGCAAGGAGAGTTATTTGAAGAACCGACACAAGAAAGTAAACTTGCACAACATACAAGCATCCCCAACACACAGGGTAAAGCTGCTGAGAGGTTGAAAATTTGATTTTTTTCTTTGAATCCGCCATTTTTTTAGCGAATAAAGCTCTATGCCAGCATAGTAGTTGTATAAATACAATGCCGGAACCCTCTATACCGGCATAGTTTTCATACTACGACTATGCCGGTTGCCCGATATCCCCCTTTTTGAAACCAAAATCGGCATAGTATTCAAAAAAAAAAAACTATGTCGGTACTGCATGAAAAACATACAAAAATCAGTGCCGGCATGCTCGATAGAAATCTATCAATGCCGGTACTCAAGTGATTTTTTTTTCAAGTTCCTGGATACTTTACATCATGTGCCGGCATAGAAATTCAAGCAATATACAATGCCGGTAGCACTACCGTCATGCTCGAGAATTAAATGATTGTGCCGGAAATGGACTGAAAACCAGAAAAAATATATTTCAAAACGGACTGAAATTCAATTTTGTCGTAGAAAAAGCCGGGAGGGGCTACGCCCCCGGACCCCCCCAGACCACCTGCGTAAAATACAACTTTTGTACCGGCATCGTATTCAACCTAAATTATATACCGGTGTTGATAACAAATTCCAAGGGTTTTCCTGTGTACTTAAAGTGGACTGCCGGCATACACGAATAAATTCAAATCAATGTCGTGACATACTACCGGGATTGAAGTCAACCTAAAATCAATGCCGGGACAGAACATTCATTTTCAGGTGATTCTGCAACTCAATACCGGCATAGCGTTCATACTTAAATCATTGCCGTAACTAAATACCGGCATTCTATTCATTATAGATTGAATGTCGTAAACTAGTACCGGCACTATATTCATACTAAAATCAATGTAGGTACTCTCTGAAACTCAACAGTTTGAGTTGGGGTTTGCGATTATGACGATTCTAACCCAAACCCACTGCTATAAATCGATTCAAACACTTATAAAACACTTCAAAATCACTTACCTTCTCACGGAAGCCATGTTTATGAGAAGTTGATCGTCCGAAGCCTCTTTTTATTCTTGTTCTTTCTCTTGAGCAATCAAAATCACTTACCTTCTCACGATGAAGAAGAATATTAAAGAAAGAAAAAAATTCAAAACCTAAACCTAATGAGTGCCGGAATTGATAGTGTAAATGGGGGATAAATGATTTGGTTGTTTGATTTTATGTTTTAGGGGAAAGGGTATAACAGTCTTTTCATAAAGTTTTTTAATTAACCAAAGGGTATTTTAGTATTTTCATACCAAATGGTCACCGCTTAGCAGAAATAATGGGTTGGGGAAGTAATCAATATCCCCCAATTAGATTGGATATCCCCCAATTGGGGGTTCCTCTTAAAAGAGCTCCACAACAACATCAATCAAAATTGAATAAACTAAGAGTTTGATCATTTCCTATGACTATTCTCTTAGAACTCCCTAAACATAATCCATAAAACAAAAACAAAGAAATCTCTAAGATGATTTATTTTTTCTTCTCAATCATGATTACATTAAAATTGGTATTGATTATTCTTCAAAAACATTAATTATATCAAATATCTTACAAAGATCTAATCAGACAATTAACTTCTTCATTTTTTTTTTGTTGATGTTGATTAAAGAATTTAATAATTGTATTAATGTTTTGGGCTATAGATAATAATCATATATAATTTTGTGGGCTATGTGGAATGATTACAAAGGTGTGTTTGGTTAGTTTAAGCACTTATTTTGAATGGGCTACGGTTAATAAAAGTGTGGGCTATATTTAAGAGAAACCTTTCATAATATCCCATTACGCTAGTAGAGTTAGTTAAGTTCTCGATTATTTAAAATATCCCATTATGTTCATTAAGCTAGTAGAGTTAGTTAAGTGGTCAAGTTTGCATAATGTAAACTCCCACACGCGGAGAAAAGTCATTTTTAGCTTTATTTTTATTAAATTGACATCTTTTTCCTAGAAAATGATCATCTTTAATATTGCAAAATGTGTCACAGTCTCACCACCACCACCATCGTCTCCGCCGCCACCACCACCACCTGAACCAACACTGGCGCCGCCATAACCACCACTGTCGACACCACCACAATATCAGGATCACTGTAACCGCCATCACTGTCACCGTTGTCGCCGCCATCATCGTCAACATCGTCACTATCAATGTCGTCGCTGCCGAAAGCACTATCTCCACCTCCTTAACGCTGGACCATAAATCCCTTAACCTTGAAGGGTTACTATAGTATTTTTCTCACATGTATGGGTTCACATGTGTGCCAAATTCACTCCTTAACTGGATTATAAGGAAAAATTAATGGATTGGGACATCTCAACTTTGTTTGAAACTCTAGGGCATTTCTACAGTCATGCCTCACAAATTGGGTTGTTTTGACTATTTTTCCTAACTAAAACCAAAACCTAATTACATTTTACTTCTTCTTCTCCTATTCCTCTTCTCGTATGATTTAATTATTCTACCTTTTTCGATTGACAAACAATTTATCGTCTTCTATAATCCTCAATTATAGTTTTCTTAATATATGTTCTTCACCTCGTCCGCTCCCATGCCAGATTATTTTATATTCGACTTAACGCATCTTCTTCTTTTTTCCTCATCCCTAAGATTACATCGAAAAAGCCTATATTTTTCAAGTCAACGTTCTCATTCAGTGCATGTTTTTAGTGGAATTAATCACATCTATACTTGTATCAAGTATAAGCATATCATCAACATACAAGCATATAATCACATAGGCATCCTTAACAAGTTACTTGTATATATACTTGTCAGATTCATTAACTTAAATCCACCACATATTATCACATGATCAAATTTTTCATGCCATTGTTTATGTGCTTATTTGAAAACCATACCAAGATTTGTCCAACTTACAAACTTTATCCTCATAACCTTTCACTACAAAGTCCTCAGGTTGGTCTATGTAAATTTCTTTATCTAATTCACAATTTTAGAAAAGTTGTCTTAACATCCATTTAATGTATTTCCAAGTTGTTTATGGCATCAATATCAATTAGCATCTCAAGAGAAGTAATTCTCGTCACAAATGAATAAGAATCAAGGAAATCTACGCCTTTTTTTAGTTTACAGACTTTAGATACCAACTTAGCCTAATATTTTTCCACATTTCCATCTACCTAATATTTCCTCTTAAAGACTCATTTACATCCCATGGTCTTACTCCCTGGAGGTAAACTAGTAAGCTCCCAAGTCTGGTTCCGATGGACTGAGTCCATTTCGCTAAATGAAGCTTCTTACCAGAATGGGGGTTTTAGTAGATGTCAAGGATTCTTTACAAGTCCGGGGATCAGACTAAGGTAGGCATGTTATGAATTCGGCTTCATAAGAAGTCTCAAGTTTAATTGTTTTACTTCTCTTAGGCTCAACCTTAACTTCGTCTTTCCTTAAGATAAGTTCCGACTATTTAAAAATAAATCTAAGTGATCAACAACACATCTTTAATGAGGTAAATGTTTAATAATAAACATGTTCAATGAACTCAGCATCCCTAGATTCTGTAATAATATTCACAAAAAAGTCTGAAAAATCACACCAAAGTCTGAAAAATCAGAATTCACAACCAAAAATATATATGTAGAAATGTACTCAGCATACCCTATATGAAGACATAATCATCATTTCTAGTTTCTATCTAGTTATTTTAGGAAGAGGAATGACAATCTTAGTCAAACACCCGCACACTTTGACGCATTCATAAGGAGGTCATCTACCTTTCCATAAATCATATGGAGTTTCATCTGATCCTTAAATGGGTACTCTATTCAGGATATACTAGTTAAGAGGACTTCCTACCCCCACAAGACCGCATGTAATCCTGAACTAATCAACATGGCAATTATCATCTCCTTAAGGATACGGTTTTTATGTTCAAGGCTTTTAATTGGTTTTCAACTACAAGTTTATACATCTTAAGTCTTCTAAGGTATCATCCTTATCCCTAAGTATACAAGATAATACCTCGTACAATAATATACGAAATTTACAAGATAATACCTCGTACAATAATCTACGAAAATTATAAACCATCTTTTACCATAGTGGTTTTGGGTTGAACTCATGTCAACTAGGACTAACTGAATTTATTCTAAGGGATTAGAATTACTCTGAACATTTGTGCCAAAATATTTTATAGCATATTTTGATTCTACACAGATTTCACTTTTGTGTTCAAAATCCAAACTGAATTTGGGTATGCAGCCTATGCTAGTCAGTTTAAGCATTGACTTATAAGTTTACAGTTCCAAGTATACCACGCAAAACATTCAATTAAACAAAGAAAGCACAAGAATCAACTATGTTAAGCTTATAAAGACCCAAAGTCATATAACCCTTGCTTAAAAAATCACTGCCTAGTTAGAACAAGTTTTCCAGATTCAATTAAAATCTTAAATATTTTACAAGGATTAATTGGGGGCCTCAAATAATAATTGGGGGCCTCACCTGTTGGTCTCCCAATAGCATTTTGGGGCTACCCCTTATCCTAATTTTTTGAAATGGCTAAACTACCCCCAAATTATTAGTGTTAATTGAGTTGATTAGTTAAGTTAAATTAGTTGTTAATTAGTTAAGGTAGATAAAATTAATTTTAGATAATATAAAAATTGTGTTTGTGTTGGATAGAGTGGAAGAAAGTGAGTTTTTGGGGAAAATTTAGGTTATTTGAAACAAGTGATTATAGTGGAGGAATCCTATTGCTCAAAATGAAGGAACCAATCCTCAAAATAAAGAAGCCGAAGCTCAAAACAATCATGTAAACTTCCTATACTCTTTAAATTGTATGAATGATGCTCCAAGTGGTCGATTCATGTATATTATGCAACTACTCAGAGTGAGGGTCGTTAAGTCGAGAGGGTAATAAACGAACGACTCTAAGGAGTCGTCAATTACTTGACACAGCATTTGACGACTTAAACCTGCAACTTTTGCAGGTTATGAAAAATCGTCAACCAAGTGTGATATAATTGACGACTCCAGCTAGTTAGGTCACATAGAGTCGTTAACTTAATATGTTTAGAACCCAACGACTATAAAACTTTTTACTCTCTGAAGATGTTACTCTTAGGTCGTTAATTTGGCCTTTCTATTTCTGTAGTCTCCATAATAAACTTCGCATGTCCTTGTCCTGCAATAATGGAAGTCCGCCAGAACTCACAGAAAGGCGCCAACAACATAACTGGCTTGTCGAAAAGAAAAAGCAAGAACTTCAAAAACCCATCTACATGGCCACTTGTCAAGCATGTGGAAAAGAATCTGATACATGCGTGCCACTTCCATGTTGAGGCCACAGACTCACGCCTATTTGTAGATCATGACCTCACTACATCTAGGTGTTGATGATACTCAAATTTCTCTTGTGAAAAAGCTTTTATTTTCTCGCACTTCAAAATTTTATAAATTTCATAGTATAGGCGTCATTTCTTAGATCAAGGGTCAACAGGAAAAATTTATAAAACTAAACGACCCTTCAACATCGTTAACGACTCCAAAAATTTGACATGACGACTCTTCGACATAGTTAACGACTACAACCATTTGACATGACGACCCTTCCTATTTCTTGAATAGGGAACAAATTTTGTATCATATAGAACCGTTAGTTTCATAAAGGGGTCGTCAAACAAAGAATCATTAATGCTTTAGAAATATATTGACTACCCTATCACTATTTGGGACAGAGAGGTGGTTCTGCATAAGAAAGAGTCGTTCATATTTAAAAAGGATCGTCGAGAAGAATCGTTAACGATTTAGAAATTCCTGGACGACACTATTTTAGGGCAGAAAACCAGGTTTAGGGTCGTTATATACGACACCCTAATGGTTAGCGATTTTTCATCAATTCAACATGCATATCAAAAATAGTTAAGCATTAAAAAACCGTGGTTAACAACCCTGGAACTGTAACTGCAATTTTGCAGTTGAAAACTTAATTTTTCAATCAGCAAATCAAATTAAAATGCAAACCCAACTTAGATTAGGGGGTTTTAGTTCACTTACGACGATGAATCGATGAGAATTTTTTAGTGATAGAATTTTAGGGAAAGGGTAGAATTGTACTTTCAACCTCATTTTGGAAACCCCCTATAATTTTTGGCGTGTATAAATTTCGTGAGGCCCCCAATTAATTTTTAGGGCCCCCAATTAATCCTTGATCTTTTACCATCTACAAAAGAACAAGATACAATATTCTTGCATATGCTCGGAACATGAAAACTTCATTTAATGTGAGAATATTATAGATATGAGATTTTGCTCGACCTTTTCGTTTTATGCAACCTCTGTTGCAGATGAGTTACTCATAAAGAGTTTCTCGACATCCCCTATCCTCGGATAGGAGGTGAACATGTATTTGTTTCAAAAAACATTCTTGGTAGCTCTAGAGTCCACATACTGGTCTCTCATATTGGTTATTATAATAACTCCCGAAATCATGCCACTGAACTCGTTCTAGTTTGTTTCAATTAAATTATCATTAACTTTCTACTTATTAAGGTTTAATTTTATGGTGTCTACAATTTATTGTCGTGTGACCAGGAATTTTACAAACATAACAGTCACCCTTAATTAGAGTAATGTCGGTTTCAGTTTTACGAAACATACCTTTCTTATGAAGAGTGTGTTTTGAGTTGTGTTTGTTGTTCTTTCCTTTGTCATCTTTGGAAGAGTTATGTTCATCCACATGCGCCTAGAATCCATGTCCACGGACACGGTAATTTCCCAATCACCTAATACACCACATCTCACAAACCTTAGTTCCGAATCAGAAAATAAAATATGAGTTTTGAAGATAACATCTAGATCAACAAACTTAGTTTGAATCACCATTTCAAAAAACTCATGGTTACCCCTTTAAAACTAATTTAGTCAACGACAAATTTCTGCTCGTCAAAATTTTTCAGTAACGTTTCTCTGTTCTGTAAAATATTAAAAAAATACTTTAACAACTCCAAAAATTCTGAAATTTTGTGTAGATAACTATTATGATGTTTGCTACATTATGACAAAAGGGGTTAATCTAAATTCCTTCTAGGTTAATAGAAAAATTCGAAACTCCACAGCTGACCAAAAATTCATTTTTTATTTTTCACTCCACAACTAACATTCATGATTATTACAAATTTTAGTTTCTTAAGATTATTGGGTCCAATAGTCAAAACAAAGAAAAATCAAATAAGAAAAAGTTATTGATACTTAGATACTTTATAATGGAAGTGATTGATTTGACGAAATAGACGAGCTTCCCATATCTCCACAACAGCAACAAGGCAAAACTTTGAAAAACAGAGTGAGTCACATGTTAAACATGCTATCCTTAATACATGTACATTAGCGCCCGACTACACTAAAGAGTGATGTTATAGCCCTCACACTCACAGGATGGATATCTCCAGGATAAAATACCCTAATACACCTACTACTAGCATATGTTGTAGATGCTCAACTTGAGCTTGAAAACTCCGGAAAACCCTTAAAGAAAAATTGTGAACGCTAAAGAAAACAATATAAAATATGTTCCCTTGGGGGCTATTATAGAGACACCCTTTCCCATAGACTTTACAAAAGTAGAGAATTTGTTTATATAATGGAATAGTACAACTTAAAAAGAGGAACTCCCATATGTGGGACCAAAATGTTTATATGGTCTTTTAAAACTACTAAAAAGTGGAAACTCCACAACGTGGGACTAATAAGTTTCATTCACAAAAGAAAAATAATTATTTGTTTTATTTAGATAAAAAACGTTAAACATGTTGTTTTTCCAACACATTATTGTTGTTAGGATTTACGGTGTTAGGCTATGGAGCAGTACTAGGTGAAAAGTTACCATCAAAACAAGCACATTCTAAGGTTGATGAAAAGTTAAAACTTCTCAATAAACTCTCACTTAAAACCATCCAGACTGAATATGGTGTTGACTGCGTCGATATCTATAAACAAACTGCTTTTGATCACCCTTCTTTGAAGAATCACACCCTTCAGGTAAAAAAAAAAAAAATTCAATTATTATTAGGTGAAGATCACAATTTATTGTTTTTTGTTTTTTTTTTTTGCTGTTGTAACTTGCTATGTACATATTAATGCAGATGAAACCAAGCTTTTACCCATCAACTATGAGCAAAAACGGGTCATCGCTACGAGGCATATCTCAAAGTTGGTGGAAAAGTGGAAGTTGTCCTATGGGTACAATACATATTCATAAAATACTAAGACAACAACTACTTAATGGTACCTCTCCTGAGAATTATGGAAACAAATCCATATATTGTTCATTCAAATAGGACTACAATAACCTAAGAAACTAAAAAAACACATACATTTAACTTTCTAGACAAAAATGGAACGTCAAGATGTCTCAATAGAACATCGAATAACCTTTACATTGATCGCTTGGTAAGCTCCCTTCTGTTACATAAGACTTGAATTGCTCTGTACGGTTTATTTTATTACTCATTATTGACTAAGAGGTACTATCCATTTGTAGACTGCAATGCTAATAACTGAAGGATAAAATTATATATGAGCTAAAAGAGAGATCAATGTTTGGAATCCATATATTGAAAAGGCAAATGAGTATCCGATAGCACAAATATGACTCGTTTCTGGTTCTCGCGAGGGAATGGAGAGTGTCGAAGCTGGATGGATGGTAAGCATACATATTCATGTGACCAACTAAACTTGTTTTTTCTTAACCATTGTTTGGTCTGTAGTGTTGAAATGACAAATTCTTAGACGTAAGTTTATTTGATTTTTAAAATTTTATAGTTTTGAACTAGATTAAAACTCGAACATTTTTCATCCATTAAAAAACATTATAACCCATTACATAATTAACCCGCATCATACCACATTAAAATACATTATAGCATTATGCTTAAATAGACAATCTTGGTTGAAATCCTGACAAAAATCCATAGCATTCCTCATGCTTAAATTTTTTGTGATGGATAGCCTCATATCGATAAATGGCGAAAGTTCTTGAAGAACGATTAAATTTTAACTTAGTATCATCAAATGTAATATGGTGAAGATACTTATTCATCCAAATGGATCTCGTAGAATGGATTTCCTTAACGTCAGAAAATTTTGCTCTTTAAAATCATTTTTAGTGAGTTTGAATGATCTTTGATTTCGATTACCATCTAGCGCCACAAAGACAATACACACATATGGTTCTATAGAGTTTGATCTAAGTTAGTGTAAATATCTTCATCATGACTTGTGATTGATATCCATTCTCTTACAATGACAACGTCTTTTTAGTAGTTTAAGGATAAACCATGCATGTTTTTTTTTTTAATGATGAAGAAATGAGAAACAATTCACAAGTTTGAGAGGTTTGGGAAAAAATGTTTGTTGAGAGAAGATTTTACACCCCTACAAAAATATTTATATGTGCGACCGAGACCCACCTCATGGATTTTTAAATCTAAACCTTGGGTGAGTGTCACATCATAGAGAAAAATGGTTGGGGCAAGACGTTGGGATATATGGCAAAGTAGTGATATCGTAACAAAACGAACATTGTGGATAGAAGAGACGGGTGAAACTCACAGTGTCAGTGGTCAGGTCGAGGGAAAAACTAAGAATAAGATAAATTCAACAGATCACATCGCTTCAAAAGTAAAAATCAATGAAAACTTAAAAGGTTCATCATAGAGAAAATTCTGCAACCCCTCTCCCCACAGCTAAATCCATGACTTCAACAAAGTACAATGGAGAAATATCAAAAAAATCACCAACCAGTAGTACTTCTTGTCCACCGACAACATCATTAACAACTAATACTTCTTATCCTCCATCAAATGTTTCACTTAGTAAATGGTACTACAACACCACTTAGTAATGGTAGTGCATCTTTTCCTACTACATCAGAAGCATCAGTTTCTGAGACACCAGTTTATTCATTACCTTTGTTCAAAATATCATTATCACCTCCATCTTCTTCTACCTCTGTTTTAATAACTTCTTCACAATCAATGGTTTCACTTGGCAATGATACTGCATCTTTTCCTGCTGCATAAGAAGATCCAGTTTGTTCATTTCCTATATATCTTCACCACAAGCATCACCAACATCTTCTTCTATTCATACTTTCCTTTCTGAGTTCACCTCTGCACACAAGGGTCGGTGTGGTGATTTTCGTAAAGTTCCAGTATTAATCCATCAAGCACATTTATATTAGGTTATTTCAATATTCTCTTCTATTATGAACGATATCCACGCTTTTAACAATGACAACGTGTTTTTTAGTAGCGTAAGGGAAAACCATTTTTTTTTAGTTTTATTTTGAAGAAATGAGAAACAATTACAAGTTTGAGAGGTTTGGGTACAAACGTTTGTTGAGAGAAGAGTCATATTTATAGATGTTAAAGACTTTACGACCAGTTTTTTTTTTAATTTTTTTTGATAAAACTAGTCGTTCCTTGAAAAAATACACATGAAAATAACACATGGTTATGTTCACTTCTTTTTTTTTTTTTTTGAAGGAAAAACAAATTTCATTAATTTGTTTGCAGAATTTTACATATAACTTGAGTACATCGGTCAAGAAATTATAGAAAACAGTACAGATAATGATAAGATCTTCTAAAACAGAAGAACTAATGAAGAACATTAAAAGTAAAAAATACTTATATTTCCAAGAGGGTGTCGATGTTTTCCTGATGGTTTCTAACTTCACGTTGAACCATTTTAATTCTTGAATCTTTGATTTAGATTCTTTGATCTTCAAATCTTGAGTCTCCATTGAAAAGGAGTAATATGCCATGGACATCATAATCAGCATCAATATCAGTAGCCATGGATCCTGCATACAAGTGTTTGGATCTACGTCACGCTGGAGAAAAGCATCCTCAATGATATACCTATGTATATCTCTACAAGTGGACAAATCACCATGAAGGCTATAGAAATCTGCTAAAAAAGCTTATAATAAGAGATCATAATGGCAATAATAAGCCATTAGACTAATACAGGAAAAGAAAACAGGAAAAGGGAATTAAACCCTAAATTGCTATATATAAGCAATTAAGTT